>VKOC01035671.1:7500-10598 GCA_009364415.1 Spea multiplicata | reverse complement strand
CTCCTGTGTCCCAACGGCCCTTTATCACTCCCATCACTCCTGTGTTCCAACGGCCCTTTATCACTCCCATCACTCCTGTGTTCCAAGGCACGTTGTGTTTGCTGATTCAAGTTTAAGTTTAAAAGGATAATTGATGGTTAGAAACCCTTTTATAATTAGGTTACAGTCTGACAATTCCCTGATTTCCGGAAAGACAGCTGAGTGACCCCAAACTTGTGAACAGTAGTGTATACGGTGTATATATATATTTATTAACCATTTGCGTAAACCCCCAACGCCCCCACAAAAGCACCGCACTGGGTTAAGAGGAGGAATAATAGCCCCCGCCTGCTGGTGATGTATCCGCGCATGGTTTCCTGTGAAAAGCTGACAACTTGTTATTAGATTAAACAAGTAAAGCGATCCGCGTGAAATGCAGCCGCCTCCTTCCAGCAGCCGCGCATGCAAGCCGAGAGCGCCGTGAAAACGCAGATCATTTCATGGCGTGAATACTGTCACAACTCAGGAAGTCTGCGTCACGTCGGCGCGGGGGGTGTGTGTGAAGAATAAACCCTTTAGGGCAGCGAGGAGGAAAATTTCTCAGGAGTCGGGATTTAACGGGAAAAGTAAATAATGACTGAAAATAAATACTTTATTTAACAAAAAATGCTAACAAATGACGCGTTGCTTTATTGCCTTATTGTGGAACGATGTCATTAAGATAAGTGTGATGTCACCTGTCAAGAGGAGGCAATGGGGCAGATGTCTTCCCCCAAGTAGACATCTAGAGCCACCCCCACCGCACCAGAAGGGCACTTCTGCCACGTCCTATCTGTCCAGATACAAGGAGCTGAGACCCCCGAATGTCACATGTAACCTGCATCTGCCCTTGTGGACCACACTGGGGTGTTGGCAGGTATAGCATCAGGACCTTCTTTTGTAGATCTGCGCATGGAGAAGCTTTCCTGTGATGTCCTCTGGATCAACCAAGAATCATCAAGCATTTGCCATACCGCCCAACATTTCTAGAGGTCAGAGAGGGGCAGTATTGTTTTAGGGAGTCTGGATTGGAGGGCATAGGTTTCTATACATATTGTTAGGGCTTTTGGGGCTCAGGAACCCTGTGATACCCTCAAATCCAACAAACATTCTGATCTGCTAGAAAACAGGGGCATTATGGGAAGAAAGAGAGATATCAATGGAGGAAAGAGGGAGACCAGGGGAGGAAAGAAGGACATCAATGGAGAAAAGACCGGCATCAGGGGTATAGATCCCAAAGAGGGACTGCTCATACTAAACAGAACGCATGTACATGGGGGAACAAAAACAAATGCCAATAGTGTAATATGTAAATCAAATAATAAAAAATAAAAATATAAGATCCACTCACAAGTGGGCTGGGGATATAAGGCTCATCAAACCACGGATTGGGTACACTTGAAAGCTGTAAGACCAAGGAGAACCACAATGGTGTGGAATGCTGAAGGGAAGTCTGTTCGTTTTTCGTACCCCGAGAGTGTTCCGTTCTGGACCTTTGGGGCAAGCCGTTATGTTCTTCCTTGTCCAACCCGGAAGTGCGCTTTGTCAACCACGTACGAAGACATCCACGGATATTTACAGAGACGCAGTGGCGTCATGACGCATAGGGACGGGATGACGCGACTTGATCCTCCACGCATGCAACGTGATGACGTACCCGGAAGCACCCATATAATACGGACCACGGACTTTTCGAACGGTTAATCTGATTTTATTCTGTTTTTATTTTGTTCATTTCATTATTGGTTTATTGTCTCCTGAAGAAGCCGACGTGCTATCGGCAAAACGCGTCGAGACCAATAAATTTTACATTTTATAGCTGTTCCCTGGAGTTACCATTGATTTGGCGTTTGCACATTACTCTTTGAGTTGTGCCACTTCATTTATGTAAGTGCAGTTTTGTTTTTCTTTATTGTGTCTTAATGATACTGCACCATTGTGGTTCTCCTTGGTCTTACAGCTTTCAAGTGTACCCAATCCGTGGTTTGATGAGCCTTATATCCCCAGCCCACTTGTGAGTGGATCTTATATTTTTATTTTTTATTATTTGATTTACATATTACACTATTGGCATTTGTTTTTGTTCCCCCATGTATATGCGCTCCACTTTTGGTTGTTGAATTTCGCTCACACTTTGAGGAAGAGTGTTCGTGGAAGCTGCTTTTAGTGCGGGGAAGTATTCATTGTTTTTTATTATTTTATTATTTCACGTGGAACATTTGTTCTTTTTTCCGTTTAAACAGAACGCATGGTAAGTACAGGCGACCCAGGTAAGTGGGTTTTTTCCGACTGCGTATTAAAGCACTCACTAGGGATCGTCATTCATGTTTGGTGGAGCTCTTTGGGTCAGTAAGCTGCTGATGGCTGAGAGCGATAAGGTGAGTCGGTCCTTACAGGTCTCCTATGATCACTCAGGCTGAAATCTCAACATATCCCGTGCGCTGGGTGTTCAGTCGGGCCGACGCTGCGTGATAGAAAGTTCCCATCAACCTCAGCCAAAGCCGCTAATCCAACTCTGGTCTCGTGACACAGGGGTCAGATATAACACACGCGTCTCGCCCCCGCTCCGGGGCGTTCCCCGATTGATATACCTCCTGCCGGGGTAGAGGTAACTGCTGTTCATCTGATATTCAGGGCTGGAAGTCTAGACACATTTCACCGCAGGGATTATACGCTAACTAGTAGTTTAAGGCTTAAGACAAATAAATCACTCCGGGCCGTGAAAGCAAAATTGTTTCAAACAATGGAAGTGTATTTCCTCACCCGGGGCGGGAACACCTGCCACCTGGGAGCGAGACCTCCGAGGTTTGGAAAAAGAAAAAAGGGAAAACAAAGCCCCGGGAGTACAGCCCGGCAGGCGAAGGGTTAATGCTGGGGGGGGGAGTCCTAATTGTAAGCCTTAGAGCACAGCGTCTTTTATTTAAGGAGACCCAAATGCCTCGATATTTAGGGGACAGTGCCCTGATTCTGTTTGTATATATAAAGTGCATTTAAAACAATAACTTTTACTTAAATGCTGTAAAATGGTTTAATTGCGATTAGCTTTTCTAATCAGGCCTTAATCAGTCGTCGGTCTCGTC
>VKOC01035671.1:0-2500 GCA_009364415.1 Spea multiplicata | reverse complement strand
AAAAATCCCTAATTTTTGGGGGTGAATATGTGAAATTAAATTACTCTTAATGGCGGCTCTGCTCGCACGGAATGATTTTAATATTGGCGCCTTGCGGCATTTGTCTGAATGTTGATTCGTTTTTAATGTATAATACATGGCTCATTACGGACCTTTCTTACAGGTGCGCCTTTACTGGGTGGGAAATCTAATCAACGCTAATGCTCCAGTTTATTTATTTGAATTTTGATCGTGTATCAATAATATATGAGCTCAGCTGTCTAACCCATCACCTGCACTGATTAGGGAGACGCTCCGCAGGTTAACCCTTTATGTTACAGCAGGAGTGGGGGAGGGTCACCGTGTAACTTTGTGCCGTCGGTAAAGAATTGTCCTGCTGGCAGGAAATATTATCGGTGATTATCGATCCATAATAGAGAATTTAAGAAAGAATGGCCTGACGAAGAGGGCAAGAGGGGGTGTCACTCCTAGGTAAACGTGAAATAAAAAATGGGCTCCCAGTCCCCCTTACAATAGTCCCCAAGGGATGGTTGGGACATTTCTAACTGCGTCTCAGGGGTGAATGGGCAGATTCTCATGGCCACACAGACACCTTCAACTTCTCCTTTGATTTAATGATATCTGAGCATCCCAGTTGGTGCTTTACTCACTGCTATGCCACAGCTGGAATCCCTGCTTGAATACAGGTGACTTCCTTTCAGAATGTCATTACCTCCTGACAAATCGCGGTTTGATAAGGACCTTCGCAGAACCATTTGGTGGCCTCTAGGTCACGGCAATAGAATATTTGTGATTACACTCTTAAAGGGTTAATATTAAAGGGTAAGCCCCCCTGTGCGTCAACCTTCGTTGGCCAACCTCTGTGCAGGACTGTGCAACGTTCAGCATTTCCGCACTCCATATACTGAGAAGCTTTCTGTCCTTCACCTGAGTGCCTCTGCCCCGTGCAACAATTACATTTGTCTTCTCGTCAGGAAGAGGAATCTGATGAAGGTCTTATGTATAGACAGGGATTCCAGAACAACGTTAGAAAAGTGGTCTTTTTTGCCATGGTGATAAGATTATTTTAAAAACTTTACACCAGAATCCCATTTTTTAAACAAAGAATTCTAAGCAATATAGATAAGTTTGTAAGTGGAAGTTTCTACTAATCGTGAAGCAATAAATATATATATCTATATAACTGATCCATTTTCACGTCTCTGTCATACTGGTTTTGCCATAGTCTTTTTTTATTTTGTTTTTTTTTTTAACTTTTCTTTGGATGATTTTGCCTGCTAAAGAAGTTAAATGGAATATATTTGTAAAGAGCGCTCCCTAGTGGCCAACCGTATAATGCAAGGCAGACTTCCTGCAGCCACACAAGTTCAATGTCCAACTATTGTCCGACTTGTCCTTACTGGGCTATTCTTTGGCGGGTCTGGTAGGTAGAAGACAAACTTAAATAGATCGTTAAGATATCAGGCTTCGGGTCCGCGGGTGAAGAGACCTGCATCCCGTGGCCATGTTCGTGGCTATCTCTACATTGCAAGGTAGCTGTCCCTATTCCCTCAGAGTAGATCACCAGGAGAAAGGGAGTGCTGGAGGTTCATGGGTGCCTGCAAGCTGTGATGTTACTCTGAGAACATGAGTGCAAATTGGGCACTTTTTGTTTGTTTGATTTGGCAAACAACATCCAGCTCTATCAAAAGTACACCGAAAGGATCCAGTCAGGGTGTAACTACAGCATATGTGGGTTTTTTTTCACTCTTGACACAATTGTAAAGAAACACAGAAACAGGCTTATGCCAGCGACCCCAGATCTTAAAAAAAAAAAGACAGCACAAAGTTGCCTTCTTGTCAGCCCTTTGCCCAGGAAGGAAGTGGCCCTAGAGATCTCCGAGTAGAGTCCAAACCGGTTGGGTCTAATAACATCGTGGAATCTTCATATCTTTCTACGATACAAATGGTTGAATGTTGCGGGACATAGAATAGGTCCAAGAGCCTCATCAGTTTAAGGTGAAAAGGCCAAGAATGCATTGTTAATATACGGAACATGGTGTTATGATGTCATCGCTCCCCAGGGACGAGGTGACAGTCAATCCGTTTTATCAGATCTGCCGAAGAACCTACAAGGGGTGAGAATTGACTTACAAGCCGCTAAAAACCACCCGCCATCTACGGAGAAATCAATACAGCTCTTATCACTTTCTCTGCATTGATTTTTTCCTCCCCAGAACCCCTTCCAACAGCACACAGACAACAGGGTAATGGTGTAAGTTCCCCAAGTTGCCCTGCGGTTTAGCCTATATAATATTATCCTGTATTATACTAAACATCTGCCCTACACAAACCATCACTTTTCAAAAACTGCTGGTTTCTTCCTTTGAGGTAAATTCACCAATATGTGATAAAATGATGCAGTATGGGCATTGCCTGTACATTCCCAGCACTGTATACAGTAATATAACCCCCAGCGCTGTATACAGTAATATATACAGTAATATAACCCCCCAGCACT
>VKOC01035670.1:0-11542 GCA_009364415.1 Spea multiplicata | reverse complement strand
TTGATTTATCTATACATTATACAGGGGCCGGTCACTGATTTATCTATACATTATAACAGGGGGCGCCGGCTCGCTGATTTATTATGACATTAATACAGGGGGCCGCTCGCTGATCTTTTTATATCATTAATACAGGGGGCTCGGGCTCGCTGATTTTTCTATAACATTCATTACACGGGGGCCAGCTCGCTGATTTAATCTATACCATTATATAGGCCGGGGTCACTGATTTATCTATACATTATACAGGGGGCGGTCTTCACTGATTTATCTACTACAATTCATACAGGGCATGCCCACTGATTTAACTATACATTCATATCAGGGTCGGGTTGTTGATTTATCTATACATTTTACATGGGTCGGGTTTGAATTTATCTATACATTATACAGGGTCGGGTTGTTGAGTTAACTATACATTATACAGGGTCGGGTTGTTGATTTGAAGGGGCGCGATCGCATTAACCATCTCTAATTGATTCTGATTCATCCGTCCCAATCCGGCCGCTAAGCTCCTCACCCAGCTCTGGGGGCTGCAAACGTTGCAACAGCGCCCTACAAAGGGCCTTTTCCGGTTCATCAGCGTCTCCTTCCAGTTCGGAGCGGGAGATCTGGAGACGGCGGGGCTGGAAATTCGTTCCCCCTGAAAGAGAACGACCGGGAGATTGTGACGGCGGCCGGGACCCCCCGCAACCCTAAAGCGCACATTAAAGCTGCGGTTCCATCTACTCTAAAGGAATAAAGATTTGTCAGCATTCGAAACGTCATTCCTAGTTCCAGCCAAACATTTCCCGGGAAATCATTCAGGCTTTTTTATGGGATCACTTAATTGTCATGTGACAAGATGAAACTGAGGCCACTTAAAGTATACTGTTTTACCTTTTTTTAAGTGAAAATAATAAAATGACAGATCTGATAAAGTGTTAAATATGCGTTTTCAAAGATACCGCTAGCCCCAATCTAGTAGACAAACACCCCGACTCCTTATCATACTGTCTGTGAGGGAAAAATAGAATGGCTCAGTCTCAATCACCCAGTCGGACACGGATTAATGAAAGTCTATGGAGGAACGGACTTCACTGCCATAAAGCATCAGCAGGTCTGCAGATAAAGGGGGTTTATTGGGGCAAAATGACACAAAAATGGATTTTCGTCACAGACCAACAGTACTGCATAGTGTATACGGCGCTGGAGGAGTTATTACCATATACACCACTGGGGGGTACAGAAAAAACATGTTTAATGCAGACTTTCCACCCCCAAAAAAACAAAACAAAAACACTGTGTACGTTAATAAAATAGTTCGGGTTTTTGGAATAAAACATAACAGTAGGACCGCTAGGTTTAAAAACGTCACCGAATCACGGCTCACATAGACAGACCCGGCAGTTGTTAGCTTACTGATCTTTAGAGGGGCAAAAAAGGAAGGGGGAGGCAACCCCAATAAAACAAAACAAGAAACCAAAAACCGCACAAGACATGGGTTAAATCAACGCAAATTAAGTGTTTAAAAAAAAAAGAAAAACAAAAAGACCGTCAAGAGCTCCATGATGAAGTGGGATAATTTGATGCTATACAGTTTTGACGACATATCTCCCAAACAAACGTAGCAGTTTTTCCGGTGATCGGGAGTGATAAATGGCCATTGGAACACAAGGCAGTGATGGAGTGGATAAAGGGCCATTGGACACAGCGAGTGAATGGGAGTGAATAAAGGGGCCATTGGACCAACAGGAGTTGATGGAGTGATAAAGGGCCGATTGGAACACAGGAGGTGAGGAGTGGATAAAGGCCATTGGGACACAGGAGTGATGGGAGTGATAAAGGGCCATTGGGACACTAGGATGATGAGAGTGATAGGGCCATGGAACCAGGAGTGATGGGAGTGATGGGAGTGATAAAGGGCCATTGGACACACGGAGTGATGCAGAGTGATAAAGGGCCAATGGAACACAGGAGTGATGGGGAGTGATAAAGGGCCATTGGGACAACAGGAGTGATGGGAGTGATAAAGGGCCATTGGGACACAGGAGTGATTTTAAAGGACAAAATGTGCTTTTCTTTCAAAAACAGGGAAGTGACCCGAAACCTTTGAAAGGCTCTGTTTGTTACACTTAATTCCAAGAAGCCCCTCATCATTCCTAATGAAGCCATCTTTTAAATGTAAGTCACACGCAAACCACTTTACTGCGAGAAAGTCTGATTATCGATTCATCCTAACGAGTCTGAAACAAACCTTAATGAGAAAACCCAATAACTACCACTGTTAAACTTCACAAATTAGGGTTTTTGGAATATTTCATATAAAAGCAGAATATTTATAAGGTGACTGGCGGTTATCCGTTATTAACAGTATAAACTAGAAACGGGCCAGTAACCCCTCGACCACCAACACCCAGCCTATCACGGCAGGGGTTAAGCTCACCCATTCCTCGGTGCAGTTCTTCAGCCTTCCGCCAGCGTATTCTCCCGAACTTGGTAGATAGGAAAGGTCGGCTATCCCCAGAGAATAGATTTCATCCATGGCGCTTGGCTTCCAAATTCCCGGGCTGCGGTTATCAGCGTGTTTTGTGCCTCACATAACGTAGGTGGCTCCGTAGCTCCCCCCTTAGAATGCAGTCAAAGCACGAAAGAGTCATGGGGGGCAGAATCGGGCAATAAAAAATTAAAAATAAAAATAAGCAGACCACCGAACTACGAGCCAATACAGCAGCGTAATATTTTTGCGTTACATAAGATATTATAAATAAATATCCGACATAAAATAATATACTAAGTAACACAATATTATCCAGACACATTGTTACTAGCATTTGGCTAAAATAAATTTAAATTAAATCTTGAGGATATATTTTATAAATTAAAATATAAAACCAGGCAGGTACCACCGATAAACCAACCAGAAGACTAAAATCTGTATTAAAAAAACAAATATATATATTTATGGATTAAATCCTTTGGATACCAGGCAGCCGAGAAACACCTGAGCCGTGGAAAAAGCAGGAGTGGACGCTCCGCGGCGTGGCGGGCGTTATATATTCTCTCGCTTACATATAAAAGGGGTTATCAAGTCAATTAATACTCAGGAAAGCAAACAGAGATTTGTCCCCCACCGGCCAATTCCGCGATGACGAAACCCCAAATATTTACAAAGGAGTCAAATTGCAACAATGTATCCCGAAACGTCCCGAGGATCCATCTTGCCGCGTCCAGCGCAGGGCTGACGCAATAATAATAAAAGAAGTCATTATCACGAGCGACTTAAAAATATATATATTGGGGGGAGAGGAAAGTTACTCTGAAGCCAAATAAAGACAAAGCGGGTGACAGAGGAGCCTCCCAAGGTCACGCAGTAAGCTGCTGGCTGGGACTCGGTGCTGTCAGATTATTACCCCTGCTATAAATACACAGCAGGCTGCATCAGATCAGAGGGGGGGTGGAAGGCAGCTATGGGGGGGGTTAATTGCCCCTGCATGGCTGATGTAACAGGGGGCAGGAGAGCAGTCCGGGTCCCCTGCAGGGCCAGTTGGTTCTGCTGCATCCCCCAGCGATGTATGGAACATGTAATGGATCCCAGCAGGGTGGGGGGTTGGGGGCAGATCCGGCGTTCCCATCTAATGTATCCATTAAAGTGATACTAAGTATCACACCGCAGAAGGGGCAATTCATTAACCCCCTGTCTGCCGCTGTGCGGATTGCGTCAGAGATGCACGCCGGGCTCTCTTACCTCTGCCTGCGCCCTCTCCTCCTGCCCCCTGAGCCCGGCTCCTGCAGCCTGCGCTGAACACACTGTGCACGCCTCTCCCCTGCATTGCTCCAGCCTGCGCGCACTCATGACGTCAGCGGCACATTCCAGGCCGGCGGCCATCTTGGGTAAGGGTAGGGAAGGGCACTGCGGCTCGGGTCGCTGGCGTAAACCCGTCAGACGGGGAGGGCTGGGGTATTTAACATTAGCAAGGGTGCCCTAGGCTGATAATTGCAGCTCATCGCTCTGTGCCGTATAATAATGTTATTTATTTGCCGTTTTCTATATTTAACAACTTTTCATAAAAATGTCTGCTGTAATGCAATGGGAAAGGGCGGGAGATAAGTAATAAATGCTGCCATAACTGCCCCTGTTTAGTCTCTCCCCCCACATGCCCCTCTTTCTTTCCTTGATGCCCCCTCTCTCCTGCCCTGATGCCCCTCTTTTCTAGGAGGTCAGAATGTTTGCTGGGTATGAGGGGATCGCAGGGTTCTACAGCCCTAAAAGCCCCGATAATGTGTATAGAAACAGCAGGGAACGGCTTTATAAATTAAACCCCATTATTCTTCTAATAAATGCCCCACTCGGTTGCACAAATACCCCGCAATAGGGCACAAAGTCTCACAGAGTCTGGGTAAAGTTCCTTCCCGCGATGCAAATCTAACCATATCATACTGCCCAAGTATCCCTCTTTTGGGGGAGCAGTCCCACTAAATAAAAAGGTGTCCCACTTTGAAATGTACTGCACTAAAGTTATAAAGTACAGCAAACAGTAATAAAGTTAATAAAACTACCGCGACGATCGCAGGCCTCCTGTACGGGGGGGAGCCGCGTTCTAACAGCAGTGACAGATCGGCCGAATCTGACATATAATTCAGGACAGAAATCGATTAGCGACGAGCACCATTATTCTCATTAATCAATTTCCCTGCAATATAATTTAAAAAAAGCATAATACAGGGCGCCGTTCTCTGTCACATTATAGTGAATACATTACCTATACACTGCTAGAAAATGTATAGGGAGGCAGTTAAATTGCCCAATATTGGAAATCTGGGTTTTTTTCTCCAAATCTTGGGGCTTCTCTGTATCAGGAAGAACCGATTCCCTTCCACGCTGGTAGCTCATCACAGCGAAGAGCCCTTTACCCACAGAAGACGTAATATTACGTCCCCCGCAAAGCCGCCACTTCAAGCCCAAGACGTAACATGCCATCTGCTGATACCTGAACCCTAAAATCTTGTGCCCCCCCCCCGCACCAAGACCAGATGGGGGTCACCAAATACTAAACAGGAAATATTACTTTTTTTGTCATTTGAAATAAATGATTCACATCGCACCTCCTGGTGTCTTCATCTACATAATAACAAACCCGGGGCAACGATCCAAAGTAAACGTGACAGAGAGTTTTAGGTCAGAACAACTTGGACATTCGATAAAATCCAGATTAGAAAAGTTCCATCACAAACACGATCGATCCAGGCCGGGTACTCAGGAAGCCAACAATACCCTTATACCCAAATCTTTTCCACTCTCTTACCTGTATCCGCATTGCTCCATCCCTGTGTCCCCCAATACTCATTTTTTCTCCCCCGATACCCATTCTTCTCCCCCTAATACCCCTTTTTCCTCCCCTGATGCCCCTCTTCTCTAGGAGGTTGGAATGTTCGCTGGGAGATGGGGCACGAGCGAGTGAATGAGAGTTAGGGTGAGTTATAAACCCCTAGGCTGTGCGGCGATGCCAAAAATCTGAAGTCTGAATAAAAGACGGCCTTGATTATAAGACACGGCCATTTTTTAGATGGTTTTTTTTTCCTGAAAAAAAACTAATCTTATAATCGATCAAATATGATAAATCAGACAAGCTCCATTTCTGAGTAAAGCGCTGCAAACACACTGTCTAACAGAAAAGCTCCGTGTCCCTTTAATCATTCACATCTGAATGCAAACCCCATCCATTTACTTTACAGAGAGAATGGTCGATAAGTGGAACAGCCTCCCAGCAGAGGTGGTAGAGGGTAATACAGCGAGGGTATTAAACTGCATGGGATAGACATACGGCTCCTGAATCTAAGACGAGACCGACGACTGATTAAGGTTTGAGTCTTTACAGCAGGAGAAACGGGGAGACTAGACGGGGGCCGAATGGGGCCGATCTGCCTGCTTGGACATCATTGGCTTCTGCCACCTTTCTGTATCTTTTTAATTTATTTTTATTTGTTCTTTTTTTGTTTGTACGTCTCTTGCGAGGAGGTGTGAGCCGTGGAGCGGACCCTGGGCGGCCTTGACCTGTATGCACCATGACGTTTCTTACTGTCCCTTTAAGAAGATGATCTTCATTAGGCAGATTTAGGACCTTGCACACGCAGCACCAGATGGCTTTTTACACCCCATACAAACAGCGAAACCTCATTAAGCTGCTTTTACCCCCCCCCCCCCGAACGCGTCCCGCCCCATCAGATTCCGCTTTATTTTTGTCCCGAGTACAGCGTGTCCCCCCGGCGAGAACCTCACCCTCTTCCGGGTAAATCAAACACTTTTCTTTTAATAAACAGCCGATCTCGGCTCCGTGTGTTTTGCTGAGGCCGATGATTCTAAAATAAATACCAGCGCCAGATGTTTGATGCCACAAAATAAACCCCGCGCCGTGTTTTTCCAACGCTTCGCAGAATCGGCGTCCAAAACAACAAAAAAAAGTAATCTGGCAGAGAAAGGAATCGATAAAAATTAACCAATCTATGGAGTTTTAGTGACTGTGCTGTTTGTACGGAAACTCGGATTAAAGAGGATCTCCCACTGAATTTCTTATTCCTTGAAATATATTTTTTTTTAAAATACTCATAAAAAAAAATCTTTTTTTGCCCCATAATATAAAGTTTTCAGGCAGCTGCATATCAGCCGTTTGTATGATTCTCGCTCTGTTATCTGATCCCCGATCTACTAAACACCTTGACCCCTTATTCTACTGCCTGTGGGGAACAATAGAATGGCTCAGTTTTAATAATCCAGCCGGACTCTCTAACTAATGAAAGTCTATGGAGGAAACGGACTTCATTAGCATTGCCATAAAGCATCCGCTCAGTGTGGTGTTTGGGCCGGGAAAGTCACCCAACATAAAATGACTGAGAGCAACGGCGGCTCCAGGTCTGCAGAAAAAGAGTTTATTGGAACAAAATGAGATAAAACCAGGTTTTTGTCAATTCTGCTTTTTTACTTCTTAAAAACTCCCTACGCTTTGTGGTAATATTTTTAAGGATATTTAGTTTAAAAGTTCCTCTCCCGGTAGCCGGGATTTGTGGCAGTCACCGCATTAACCGATCAATCTCCTATCCTGTAGTCCTCTACCTTGTTAGTGAACAATAGGGCATAATAAACTTACAGGGGAGGAATAATCACTCAGATCCAGAGCACTATGTTTTACACATACATTTTAATAGCTTATTTTAACCAGAATGAAATATTATGTGTTTATTTAGTTACAAAACATTAAAATGTAGAAATTGCCTAAAATAGCCGATCCGCTTTAACTCCCAGATACTGAATAATTTGCCGATAGAAGTAACTTTGTAACATTTTTCAAATCATGAACTCCTTTTTATTTATAGGTTTTTAATAAAGCTTATAAAGTTATATAACGATTAATTAAGGCTTAAAACAAAGTCCCGCTGGTATGTTAATTACTCAGATCCGTGATTATTAGTCCGGTATTAATAGTCATGTTTAAAAAAATGCGAAATGCCTCAGTATTAACCAAAAACCTCAAATCTTGGATTATTTCCTTCGATAAAAGTCCTGTATTGAGAATTACAAGCGGTAAGAGTGAAGCTGCCGATACATTTTCCTTTCCTTTTTGATCTATACATTTTGCTGACAAAAAGATATTTTTTTATGAAGTCCGAGGTGTCTTCTTGCCATTACGTGAAGGTGAGGGCCAAGACCCTCGGCCTATGGGCGCACTCCCTCCTCGGGGGAAACGCTGCCCCTTCCTTCCATCTATAGCCGACATTAGAGGGAGGGCACGGCCGGATTAACGGTGGAGCGCAAGCAGCAAAAGCTCCATGGCCCCAGCGTTCTGATTGGTCCATACCTCTCACCTGTCCCACATATTCCGTAGCGCTGTACAATGAGTCCTCCCTCACTGACACTGCGAGCCTGAAAATGACATCACGTCTACCCCATGCCTGTTTAAATTCCCTCGCTGTATTAGCCTCCACCACTTCTGCTGGGAGACTGTTCCATTTATCTACTACCCTCTGAGTAAAATGTGTGGGTTGTGGCAGAGTAGAAGCTAGAAAGAGGATGAAAAATGTAAAAAGTTAGACGCAATAGAAGAAAAAAAGGGACAAATGATAGAGAAAAAGTGAGAAAAAAATATATCGGAAGTGAGGAGGAAAAGAAATGGAAAGAAGAGAACAGAAGGGAAAAAGACCCCCAGAGACAGAAACACATTTTCTGCCTATAATATATAATGATGTAAGATTGTAAGCTCCTGGGACCAGGGCTCCGTCAGATTGTTATGTTACAGACTACTTGTTATGTCTGCCCATTGTACTGCGCTACGGAATTTGATGGCGTTATATAAAACATAAATAATAAATAATAATGATGATGTAACTATACATTATACATTATACAGGGCCGGATCCGCCAGCGTTATTATCTATGAATCACTCACAGCGTGTTATTGTGAGTAACCGGGTGAATACATCCCAATTTAATTAATCTTCTATTAATGAATAAAAAAAACGTATAGAATCCCGACCTTAACTTAGGGGATAAGAAAAAAAAACACGGACACACAGAACGACGCGAATCACATGATCCCTGTCATCTGCCGGCCTCCATCTTTTTTCAGATTTGGGATCAGAGCCGATTTTTTTTCCGCCGAACCCCGTTGGGATCTGCTTATTTCCCACTATTCTGCCTAGAGGAAAATGAAATTTTCTTCTTTTTTTTTTTTCTCGCGCCCATTGTTTTGTCGGCATTCAGAGCTGGACTTTATTTGGCCCCTTTTATCCGCCATCACCTGCTGGCTAGTTTGGGAGAAAAAGCAATGGCGTCCGCCCCCGCGCGTGAATAGGGTTTCCCAGGGAACGTCCGAAGCGCAGATCCTAATGCCGGGTCTCTTGGCGTCCCCCTCGCTGCCGCTCTCTCTGCGCAGGAATAAAGGACACAGAGGTCTTTTGTCTGAATGAGGCCAGTAGAGTCCCTCGGATTGTCCTTCCATGCAGATAGCGAGTCATTACTGACAACAATGTATCGCTCGGCTAACACTAGTAACATTGTCAAACCTGCATGGGGGGGGGCGAGGGAAGATGGCCCCCTGCGGCTCCTTGAACCTAAAGTGTTTTTTCACTTATCCATTGAGCTAATGAGCAGCATCTACTGGATCTACCGGCGCTGGACTCGGTGCCCTGGGACTGCATCGTGGCTTCTTATATTACTGGATCGATTGGGCTTGGCTCGTACCCCGAAGATGGAAGCTGCCAGACCTCCTCACAAAAATATTGCGCTGCTTCCTTTATTTAAAACCAGTTGTAGTTATTGCCCCAGAATATAACGTTTTCAGGCACGAGGAGGGCATTTAAGCCTCAAAGCCGGAAGGACCCAGGCAAAATCCCTTTTAGAGGGCCATAGGGGCCCAGTACCAGGAAAAGGGCCAAAAGGGCAAATGTGGGGGCCCGTGACAGAGCAGGTAGGACAGGTCCCACTACTTGTCTGGGCCCCAAAGACAAGCACTGGTTTTAACCCTCAGGAGGACGTACTATTAAGTCTTATAATGTGGAAAACGACAATCGCTGTTAAACATAAATATATATACGGTATATACCCAAATGCCCCAAAAAGGCTTACTTAGGGGAGTAAAAACAAAGGGGTTAAATTAAGATAAACTGCTCGATAATTCTGGATAGATAAACTGTATATCATGACATGTCAGGACTTATGCAGAGAATCGGGTGTTATTGGAGCTCTAATGAGCAGGTAAACATTTTTTGGATGGTTGGCTTATTACAAAAGAATCTGAGTGGCGGTTGCCGTTGGTTTCCGTTGTGATTCGATCCCCAGCAGAGGAGGTTTTCTCCTTTTTAGCAGGGAGAGCGTTGCCAGCAGCGACTCTGTTGTTGTCGCCGGGATCTCCTGGAAGTCGTTTCTCGTTCGCGCCGTGAGGGATCGTCCTTGGCCAGGCGGGAAGCATGTCGGCGATCCATACAAAGCTACCGGACTCCCGCCACCCTGCGTTCCGGCTGGGAGACCCCGAAGACCTCTGCGTGCGCGGCGTTTCCAGGGAGACGGCGAGAGGGGAGACCCCACGCGTTTCACAAAATCCCCACCAAAGGGAATCTGCTCTGCAGGATCCTCTGAGAATCAATCAACTCGACAGCTGGAGGAAACTAGATCACTGGGCCAATCTCGGTAAATGAGGGGTTAAGAAAACATAGATCTTGATAAGTAACGTATACTTCATTCTGATGACAGATCGGCCCCCGGCGGCCCCCATCTAGTCGCCCGTTTCTCCTGCTGTAACGACTCAAACCTCAATCAGTCGTTGGTCTCGTCTTAGATTCAGGAGCCGGATGTCTATCCCATGCATGTTTAATACCCTCACTGTATTACCCTCTACCACCTCTGCTGGGAGGCTGTTCCACTTATCTACCACCCTCTCAGTAAAGTTAAAAAACCCCCACAAACTTAGTCAACTGCTCACCTTTCTAGGCGGTTCCAAATTCGCCAAAACATTAATTGCACTCTCTAATTATTATTAATCAACTCAACCGTAGCAGATATCTCCTTTTATTCTTTGCCTTGAAGGTTTAATCAAATAAAAAGAAAAATCCGATGAGGCTTTATTGGAGTCACATGACAGTAGCCTATCAGTGCCTGCATTTGTGTCACATGACAATTAAGAATTCCCTGAGAAATTATTTAAAACACCAAATGGCTAATTAATTATTTATGTAAAGGGGCGTTGATGGCGACTGTTCTCCTAAACAGTGCTGCAGCTTCTCTGCTGATTGGCTGCACTCCGCTGACATCATCAGAAAATGCAATAAATCCCCAAAATTCCAGAATGCTAAAAGTAACTTTGACTTCTTCCATTAACCCCCTAGAGAACATAACTCGCTTCCCTGCTACGTTTATGTCTCTAACTTGTCATGATCAATATTGTATGTAGTTGGGTGGCAGATAAGTGGAACAGCCTCCCAGCAGAAGTGGTAGAGGGTAATACAGTGAGGGTTATTAAACATGCATGGATAGCATACGGCTCGCTGAATCTAAGAGCGAGACCAATGACTGATTAAGGTTTGAGTCTTTACAGCGGGAGAAACGGGCGACTAGACGGGGGCCGCCGGGGGCCGATCTGCTGGCAGATTATATTCTTACTTTGGAATATACTTTTAAATAGCTGCAGTAACTGAGTAACTGTCCCCAACCTCCGCGTCTCGCATTGAGTCCCCGCGGGGTTGATTTGCGGAGATTACGCACCGGGAGTTACTTTTCCCCCAGCGATTATCGTTGTGACCGAAATCCTTCATCGCCCCATAAAAAGCAGCGATGGCCCCGTGAACCGGCTCTTTGTCGCTCGGCATGCGGATGCCAAGCGGTTTCTCGAAGGGGAACTGAAGCCGTTTTGTGTTCAGCCGATAAAATCGCATCCATCGGACGGATTCGTGTGATTGAGTCGCGCATGCGCAGGGCCGGCGTCTCCAGCAAAGGAAATCAAAGGAATAAAGAGTTTATAACCTGTACATTTATTTATTATTTATCATTATATTGTAGCAGATTTATATATTTATC
>VKOC01035667.1:0-14646 GCA_009364415.1 Spea multiplicata | reverse complement strand
ATATATATATATACACACTACATTCAAAAATTTAGTTACGGCCCCTAGTCATCTAGTCATTTTGTAGTATGTGTAATTAAACTTGGTTTGTTTTCTTGTATATGTTTACTAGTGTATCTGACTCCCTTTAATGTGTTTTAATAAGATATCTTAGCCACCTTTGTTAAAATAGCACATTAGAGGGAGTCAGGCACACTAGTAAACATATTCAAGAAAACAACCAATGTTTGAGAATATTGTTATTATGTAAGTAGTTGAAGGCATGACATGTAGACCTTGGCAAAAATGAAAATTAAATACTAGGCTTATTTTGGTTAATTAATTACTTTAATACTTAATAAGACTTTAACACAGACTAAACTTGCAAATAAATGTGATGACCATGGCATGGGATCAATTAAAGAGCTAACATTTTACTTTTGAACTTTAACTAAGAAGTTACTGATGGGAATGACAATCTGGCACACGAGGCAGATGCCCAGTGGGCTGCAGGCCGAGAGTGCTCTGTAATGGATAAGTGTGGCAACATACTGCATGGGTATAAACATTTAATGTGCAGCTGTGCACCTTAATGTGCCAGGACAGCCTAGTCATCCCCAGTAGCAACCTGGTAGGAATGAATTAATTACACCATCGAAATACCTCTAATGACAGTCTTCCTGTATGCCCTATCCTTTCAGAATGTAAAGATGCCTTTAATTCACCACCACCAAAGATTATGAAGTTTTAATGATGCTGTACTAGTAAGAATTGTGCACACTTGGAGGCTCAGGCATCATCAATGAGGGAAGGACTCAGCCACAGACTGAGAGCTCATGAAAACTTGACCGTTTGCTGTGAGTCTGAAAGTCAGGATCAAAGCATTATAGTTCCCCAGGTGGGAGTCTAGTACAGTCTTAGCATGGCTGTGGGATGTGGCTTTCATACATTTCCAGAATCCTTTGAAGTAAGCTAACACTAGTACCTTTGAAGATTTTTAACCCAGAAAAGATGTAGTAGAGCAATTTAAAAGCCCTGAAAATGACCCATTTAGATGCTAAGCACTACTCCCTTTGAAATTGTTTTGAATCATACTTCAAAATAAGACTCTCAGTAGAGAGCTGTTGACTTTCAAATTCTCTCTTACATATATAGTAATATGACTGAAGCTGCACGTTTCATTTCCCCCCAATTATGCAGTCCCTGGGAAGCTGACTAATGTAGCTTGTTGAGTTTCCAAGTGTTTTCTCCAATTAAAAAACAAAATGTAATTATCCTTAAAGTTATTTCCTATTGAATCAAACCAAAAGATTATTGGCTAACACAATATATAGAGGAAAATACATTTTCATCAAATCATAGAAACATGGATGTCAGCTGATAACCATCTGCCCACCTAGTCTTCCCATTTTCTGCTTTCATAGAAAAAGTATTTGGTCCTTGGTCTTGTCTTATATTCAGGATAGCCTTAAGCCTACCCGTGCATGTTTAATTCACTCTACCTGTTCTGACATACATCTTGCTTAACATCTCTCTTGTACTAAAACAGAAACATAGAAAGTGACGGCAGATAAGAACCATTCTGCCCATAAGCTTTGAAATCATACTCCATAGACTGTGTTTATTATATTACATTAAAATTATTAATATAGTTCCAGTAGATTCCGTATTGCTTTACAATTAGAGTTGGTAAGATAAATTGAAAATCACAACTGGTAAAAAGAAGAAGCAGGCCCTACTCTTGCGAGCTTACAATTGAGTTGGTTGATGGGGAAGTGAAACAGGAGGAGAGGACTGCTTGGATGAGGATGAGTCGAGTCAGGATGAACTGTCAAGGTTGTTGGCTGTTCAGATGGCTTAGACAGGATGCTGACTGAGAGTGTTATGAGGGAAATGAAAAAATGTCGGTGCGCTAAGCTAGTCTCAGACTCAACTAATACAAGGCCTACCAAACAGGTGTTAGCATGCTGCAAAAACAGTGTATTGGCTGTACAATGTATACAAAAAAAACTATCTGCACTTCTTACCCTAATCAAGTTGGCAACAAATATATAAACATAATATAAATTAGAGGTTTTGGTTAAATGAATTGGCAAAAGTATAATTAAGCTCACCTGCCACATCAAGGCACACTCTCAATAGGGTGGGAAACTACTCTCACCTCCTACATAGTGTGCACACAAAGCAGTTTATACTCAGGGCCGGCCCTACAATGGAGCCGACTGGTGCAATTGCCCCAGGCGGCACTTTAGAAGGGCGGCAACTTGCCGCCCCAAACGTTTTTTGGTTTTTTTTTAAGCGGAGGAGAGAGAAAGGGGCACCGAGTGGTTTTCGCTTACCCGCTCGGTGCCCCTCTCTCCTCTCCTCTCCCTGTTCGATCTTGGTGCCGGCTTGTAATGCTGAGCGCCGGAAGTGACATCACACAGACTAAACTTGCAAATAAATGTGATGACCATGGGATTAATTAAAGAGCTACACAATGAGTACTGACCTCATACATGCACAATGACATGTGCAAAGATAGAAAGTTATCTCATTAACATTAACAATATGCACATTTAAACACAAAAACTTTGTCATATAATTAGGAAAGAATATAATTTTCTCTGATCTCAGAAAATATATCTTGGAGGTATATAGTCCTTGCACTCATATAAACATTTATTTTCTCACTCTAATTTTCTGCAAAAACTTGGCTTCTCAGAATGCAAAATACATGTTTCCACAAACAAGATAAAATCCCACACATACGCTTGTGTCAAATAATGGGAAATGTAGCATCTACTCTTTAACCACATGTATGTGGTTGAAATAAAAATTAGGTTTGGAGTAAATCCCAAATTATTGTCATTGAACATGAGAAAAAAAGAATATGCTTGTTCTGCTGCTGTAGCCCATCTCCTTCAAGGTTAAACATGTTGTGCATTCAGAGATGGTATTATGCATACCTTTGTTGTAACAAGTGGTTATTTGAGTTATTGTTGTCAAACCAGTCTGCCCAGGCATTCTCTTTTTCAGACCATTCTCTGTAAACTGGAGATCAGCAGTTTCTGAAATACTCAGACCAGCCCCTCTGGCACCAATAACCATGCCACATTCTTCCCCATCCTGATGATCGGTTTGAACTTCAACAAGTTGTCTTGACCACGTCTACATGCCTAAATGCATTGATTTGCTGCAATGTGATTGACTAATTAGCTATTTGTGTTAACTGGAGACCTTCTGGCGAACTTTTCTAACTTTGCTTTTTTCTAAAGGACGAGCCGCCATCTTGCGAGTGGAAAAATCACTCGCAGTGGCGGTTGTGACCGCTCCAGACCAAAATGGGGGGAAAAAAGTGCACTTCCCAAATGTGGCCTTTTAACCCCCAAACAACACCAGACATACCCATGCATGGATGGTATCACTGTACTCATAAGATGTTGCTGACCACACATTGGGTGTTGTTTGATAGCGATGTATACCTGGAGCTGTCACGACCACGAACACCTAGGCACTCACGCAGAAGTTCTTCTGCTCCGAAGCCCCTCGCCAAGGGAGACCCTTAGAGAAAGGGAGTGGAGGCTGTGATGATCCCAACAGTGAGGAGGCCTGGTGCAGGTGGATAAATTTAAGGGCCGAGTTGGTGTGCAGGGTGCAAATGTTCTGACTGCCAGAGCCGGTAGGCAACAGGAGCAAAGCCGGGGTTAATTCCGGAAACGAGCACAGGGTAGCCGGGTCAGAAACAGCGCGGGTAGTCAGACGAGCCAGGTCGGTAACAGAGCGGGTAATCAGAAGAGCCAGGTTGGTAACAGAGCGGGTAATCGGACGAGCCAAAAAACTGAAAATCAGGATAAGCAGGATAAGGTACAGAATCGGCAGGCAAAAGAATGGTCAGGCAGGCAAAGGTCAAAAAACTAAAGCAAAAGTAACAGTAGCAAAAACTCCGGATACTCAGACCACAACAGGGTACAGACTGCAGCATTTCCTGGGTTTTTAAACTTGGCGCCTTACAAACTCCGCCCCCTGAACCGCGTCATCATAGTTCTGGGTAATCTCCCAGAACTCCGCCTCCAAACCCGTCCAGCCGCGCCCCCATCACTACAGACAGGAGGAACGCCGCTGGACCGGGAGCGGGTAAGTACATTGTACTGAGGATCAGTGCTCCGTCGGGCATCCTGATGCCGGACGGTAGCACTGTCCCCAGAACCCTCCTGCAACCCTCGATGCTGACGATCGGAAACCCGATCGCCTGCATCGCGGGAAACCTCCGTCACCCTCGGTTGCGGATGCTCGCGAGCGGTGCTGTGCCCGCGAGCACCCGACCCTGGGGGCGAGACAAAAACCCCTCGACGCCGGCGATCGAGGACTCGACCGCCCCCGTCAAGAGGAACACTCGTCACCCCGAGCGGCGCTGCGCCCGCGAGCACCGACACCGAGGCGAGAACGTGACAGGAGCTATGAATTTAACCTGAAGTACAATTTGTGTGAAAAAAATACAAGAAAACCACAAACCTTTGGCAAAGGCTGGTGGTAGAATCTCATGCATGGAAAGGGTTAAAATACTAGCATTTGAAATACCTTGGGGTGTCTAGTTTCCAAAAATATATGGTTTGATGGGGTAAATTGAATTAGCCGGCTTCAAAGATGGTCCTATTAGGACATGGGGCAGTAGGACCAGATGTAAAAGTTCCAAGTTAAAAAAAATGCGCACTTACTAAATGTGGCTTTTAACCTCTCAAACAACCCATGCATGGGGGGTATCACTGTAGAGGGGAGATGTTGCTGAAAACTTATTGGGGTCTTGTTTGAAAGTGACATACACCAGGAGCTGTAAATCCAAACCTGATGCAGATTTTTTTGATAAAAAAACACAAAAATTACTACCACAAAGTTTGAATTAGTAGTAGAATTAGTGCATGGAAAGGGTTAAAATAACAGCATTTGGAATACCTTAAGGTCTAGTTTTCAAAAATATATGGCTTAATGGGGTAAATTGTATTGGCCAGCTTCAAAGATACCCGAAATAGCACATGGGGCAGAATGACCAGCTTTGGAAAAAAATGGTTTTGAAATGGCAAAACGCTACTTGTACAAAAAGTAAAAAACAGCCTGGTCCTTAAGGGGTTAAATAAGAACAAACATTATTCAGGATAACAGACTACAACATATTATATAACTACAATTAATCAAGTTTATTAGTTGGATTTCACTTTGTGGTTGGTTTCTGGTTGCTAGTTTTCATGATCATACATTTGATTGCAGCCTCAAGGTTACTGGGAATGCACTATATAACGTACCCAAGGCGCCTTCCCATACCTCTGACATATGCTACTAAATAGAATGCAGCCACATTAAAGTGTTTAATGCATGACAAGCATCCCCTTTTGTAAACACATAACATTACATTTGTTCATAAAGCACTGGCAGATTCTGCAGCGCTGATACAGTCAGAAGAACAATTTAGAAACACATACAAAAGCACATACAATAACAAACTGGTGCAAAGGAGAAGAGGGCCCTGCTTACAATCTAGTCATAAGTGTTTATTGAAAACACAATGACAACCAATGACATTTAACACATTTTCTATCTTAAATAACCACTTAATGACTTCCAAATAACATTTGCCCCCATTGGGAGGTCTCCTTAGGGCATAAATTATCTTCTTATGTTGGTTTTTACATGTTGGCATACCAGCACAGCATTGTACATCAAGGGCAAGCCCAGAGACACTACCCATGGGGATGCCCCCCAGTATAGGCCCCCACAAGAACAGAATGTCCCAAGACCTGCCAAGCCTTAACACATGAGACCTTGGGCATCATCGGCTCCACACACCCTGGCTGCCTGCCTAAAGATGGCCTGTATGTCAAAGAGCCAGATGTCCAGCCCCACCAAATTGAGGTAAGACCTGTCCTTGAATAAACCACGTCAGCCCAATCTAACTAAAATAATATGTACCACTATGTCTCCATTATAGCAAACAAGCTTTGAGAGTGAAGTTAAGCTTGTTTCTGGCACTAGAAACACCAGCTGTGGTACCTAGCATCTCTTCATACCAGACAGGCCATAATATTGGGCCACACAAGGGTAATGAATGAAAAAGCCGTAACGTAAGCAAGTCAGCCTTGCTTGACAACATCAGTGATCAGATCATTACCACCTCCAGAAATTGCTAACCCATTAGTAACAAGCTGACCTAAATATGATAGAAACCATGCCAGGATGTCCCTGCCGGAAAACAGGTTGCCTGCCCCCTCTGTCCATCCCCTCCTTGCCGTATCTCGCCAGCACTACCAAACTTTTGCAACATACTCGGGGCTCATTGAATACCACATTGAAGACACACCATGTCCCTCTGCTAGCGAGACAAGGCATCAGCAATATTATTAGGGACATTCTGAAAGTCATCAAACATTAAAATGTAAACAGCATAAGATGATGGAAAAGCTTACTGGGAAAGGGACTGAGGAAGCAGAAAACTTATCAGTGGCCTGCAACACACTGAGCTTATCTCACCAACGTTATATTCAGTGACTGTGTTGCATATAAAGAATCTATACTAATTTCTTGTAGAACTTTCACATTTTGCAGAATACTACAATAATTGGACCTACTTTTTTATGTTAAATAATTATGGGATTACAAACCTCTTTGGATAGAGAATGGCACCAGTGGTAATGCTCTTCCATAGAATATTAAATGCTTTTGTTAAGTATTTCCAGATCTTTCCATTTTCTGTTTCTTTATTAGTATAGAAAACAATTTGTAATTCCCAGCATTTAGCGTGCGATACCAATACCTGTGGAACAGATAGCTAGACAGATTTATTTTACCATATCACAACATAAATGTGTATTTGTTTGCGTATTTGACTACAAAGTTTTCTGATTGTTTGCTAAATCTGAATATAAAAGTAAAGAAATTGCCCGTCTCGTGTCTTAATTTTCTCACATTTTTATTGAATATGGAATGCATAGACTGAAGCTTTCAGACTGATTTGTTCCAGCTCATATGGTCCTAAGTAAGGAACGCCTAAATTTTCTGTTATTGGATTTAAGGGCTTTTTTTATGTAGTCCATTACAATGAAGAAAACTGGAGACTGTTTTTCTAGCAGGCCCTCCCAATGGAACTGAACATTAGTAGGTTACTAGCATAAACAGTGGAAAATAAAAGGCTCAAAGAACAAAAAAATGCGGATTGGGAGCCAGCATTCCTGAGTTCCAAAAAAATGTTGTTTTAAAAGAAAGCTGGAAACTGAATTACTTTTTCCATACCTGCTCATTACCAGGAAGATTAAAGAGATGCTCCAGTCCAAGTTTCTTAACATATCTTGCATTGAATGTGATACATTTTATACATGTATACGTGCATAGTAACTGTCTCATATTTGTCCTCTATCACCGTGTAGAGCTTGCCTCACCCCACTGCTAGACATATATTGCATTACAACATACCTGGGAACTCTCTGCATTTCACCCAGAGACTGCCAGATTTGAAGGTTCTTTTAGCAGGTCTCTGGGTCAGTGCCCAGGTCCCCCATCCCCCACCTCACAGGCGTTATTGATTATGTTTTGGGGAATTGTTACTACAACTTCTGAACTCAAGCACTCTTCCCTGCTTCATTTACGATGTAGTAGAGGGGAGAGGTCCAGCAACACATATGTACATACCGTTTAGAGTGCACTGCATGGAAACAGACAGCTGAACCTAGACTTGTGCAAATGGACCAAAAACAATTCAGACAAATTTTTCCTGCCCTTTCAGTTTGGACAAAATTTACAGGGCTTTTTCTGTCATTCACTCTCTCTCTCTCTCTCTCAATGTCTCCCTACGTTCTCTTCTGCCTGCTTCTGTGTCTATCTCTCCTTTTCTGCAGCTCCAGTTTTTCTTTTGGCTCTTCTTGCTTCCTTCGTCCTTTTCTCCTCAGTATCAGCTGTTATCTAGGCTTTTCTGCAAAAGGGCTGATCCTCAGTGTGCACTCTCTCCCCTGATTAGAGGAACAGGGAGAGGCTGTCCCTGTGGTGCGCGTCATGGTTCCACCATTTTGTGGAGCTACTCCAAGAGGTCTATTGCAAACAGATTTGCATAGAAAGAGAGGTGCAGAAACGCTCCTCTTTGTCTGCAAATCCATCTGCAATATTCTGGCCTCATGGAGTACTTCCACAAAAGGACGGAGACATTTCCTCCCAATCCTCCGATCAAGAAAGAGGGTTAGGTGGGGGCTATGCTCTTTTGTGGAAACACCTGGATAAAGGAGCTGATACCAGGGAGTAGTGAAAGAAGAGACCATACAGAAGAACAAGAATAAGCAAGAGAAAAAGAGAAGCTGCGGAAACGGTGACAGTGATAAGAAGTGGTTGGCAGAGAAGTTAGGGAGACATAGAGAGAGAGCGTCAGAGAGAGTGAATGAGAGTGAGAGAGTGTGAGAGCTCTCCTCTTCATTTTTGTTTGTTTTGTTGGCAGTCCCTCCTCATTCTAAGACATTCATACAAATCAACAAAATTGGCAAATTGCACAAATCTAGTTGAAACTGCGGACAATGGGAACCAATTTGTGGCTAGCAATGACTGACTTGTAACAGGCAAGCTGGGTTTCTACTGAATGAAAATACCACTTGTGTGCAATCACTAGATGTATACATCAAAAAATGCAGCTTCAAAAAGATGGGATAATAATAATAAAATAATTTGATAAAAAAGATTTTGGGACTGGCTTTAATGCAATGCACATTCCATAATGTACTTCATATTCATCCCATCTATTGTTTAAGTCTATATTTAATTAAAACTCAATTAGGGTGGGGTAGAATGAATATAGGCCAATATCTTTGTAAATGTATATACTTTCACATTTAAAAAAAAAAACAAAATATTAACCACACCACCACATTTCAACAACAATCACAAAAATACTGACACCATTCTGTTCATTATAAACCTTATTCTACATGCTTGAGGCATCTCCTTCTTATAATAATATCATAGGATGTTCTTCAAGCAATCAATGTCAATTATTTTATCTCGTTAACATTGGTTCTAAATCATCTCTTAGGTGTTATTTGGGCTATTAAAGTATTGTGTGTACATCTTTGCTTACAGCATGTACAAGACTTAAAATCTTAAAGGTATGTTAAAGTAAGAATTAAAGTCCTGTGTTATGGGAGAGAGATTTGTGAATTTCTCTAACCAAAAACAGTGGAAAAAAAGATGTTTATGTTGAAGAAGGTCCAGGAAATACATTTTGCCTTGGTATCAGAGATGCTGATAATGCATGAGGCAGAAAAGAATATTTTTTTCATATTACTGTATCTATGAGCACTTGATGATGAAATCTTTTTGGGTAGAGGTATTAAGGATCTGTCTTGGATTTGGAGTTTTCCCCGTAATCACACGTCTGTATCCCTAAGAAAATATAAGAATTATCTCCTGACAGTTAGTGGCTATTCAATTCTTTTGCAGCTACCACTACTTCTATGATTTCACATGGGTTACACGAAATGGAAAACCCTTGTAGTACAGAAGAGCAGGATAGATAACAACTGTTCATTGCCTTATTGGGGGAATTTACAGATACATTATGCTCTTTGTTTGGTTAAGGCTTAGCTGCATAGTCTTAAGAGTATATATATATATATATCTATATATATATATACGAATTTATTGTACGGAAAATATACTGGCTCTTTTCTTAACTGGTTATAGGCAAGGCTAATTTGACAAGGTGACGTCACACACTGGGATACCTAGTCTGTAATGGAGTTTCATTTTCTTTAGGTTTGTTTTCCTTTTTTCCACTTTTGTTAATGCTGTTCACACTCACTTCTATAGAAATAAATGCAGCTTTTTTTCTGAAATCATCATGTTGTAGCTTGTTTTAAATGAAGTAAGAAAATGTACCTGCACATGTTTACTCAAAAGGGCAAGAAAGTGGGCCAGCTCAATATCAAAAGTTCCTTAGTGCATAATCTATCCCCCTGACCTATGATTTGCATTATGTCTGCCAATGCAGCAGTTTAGCAGTTTAGTTCACATTTTAGGTAACAGAACGTACAAGTCCTATGTGAATGCAATAATACATTCCTACAGTGTCTCCTAGTGGTATAATTTGTAAATGACATGGTCAATTATTTGGTAGAAATTGGTGTATACAATTAATATTGCTATGCTTATTTGTCTCCAGGGGTGGCATCAGTACTGGAATAGAGACCAGAAGGAAATTGGAAATAAATACGTCTATCCTTATTTTAAGTATTTTTGATTCTGCATATCCCCCAATCATCCCACTTTTTAGAGGGTCAATGTAGATTTTAAGGGGACTGTCACGATAAGTTTCCCCATTATTCCACTTTTGTGTGCAGTGGGCAGGTTATGGAGATCAGAGGATACCCCAACAGCCCAATGTCCTGCATGGTGCAGGGGTGACACTAATATATAAGTAGACAGAGCAGCTGCTTACTGCTTTCAGTGGTTATGGGGTAAAATAATGATTTTTGATTGAATTATATCAATTACAGATGTACAGATGTAGTTACAGATCTTGCCATATGTGTTGAGCATTTTAAGATGCTTAACCAAAGTGTTTAATCACTTCTTCATGAACCGATGCAAAATTGTTGATGTCAGTGAAATCCTTAAAATATATTTCATATGCCTACTACTTTACACATAACCTTGAGAGTAGAAGAGTGGAGCTACAAAAGCCACAGCATTTGATTGTAAGCTCACGACCGGGACCGTCATTCCAGCCAGGAGCTTTATGTAACAGGATAGATAGCAAGCTCATGAGCAGGGTTCTCAGCTTGTGATCTATATATATATATATTAATATAGATCAATATATATTAATATATTAAGTTTTTTTGTATACATTGTTCAGCCAATACACTGTATTTGCAGGATGCTTACACCTGTTTGGTAGGCCTCACGTTTTTTCTTTTCCCTTTCTTTATTTATTAATGTATATTTGTTATGTATATGTTAACTACCCCAATTAAATTATACAGCACTGCGTAATTTGTTGCCATTAGTTAATAAAAGGTAATAATAATTTCACCTACAACCGTTCCAACACTGTAAGATCTCATCAGTGCAGCATAGCAAAAGCTCTTACCCATGAAAGGAAATCTAAGAACGCCATCTACAGACTGAAAGTAAAAACTACTTCAGGACTATAAGTAAGTCCAGAAATATTAATATTTATTTAACTAGTGTTACACTTATGTGGCTTGTCTGTAACTGAGGTAGCATCTATAGCGGAGCCCTTCCTGTCCCCAATAAATACAACTACCACTTGTATATTTTTATTGTTCTTTATTAAAGTCAACTATGGATAACTTCGGCCACGGCGTAGTCAGTTTTTTGCATTCCGTGACACAAACATCATTTTTAATGTCATAACAAATTATGGCACATGATAAACACATAGCAAACACGTGACACCCATGTGACACCACATGACCAACACGTGATTACTGTTAACATGTTGTAACAAGGTGCGGGGTGTTGTCGTGGAAGGGGTATACATTCCCCCTCGATTTTGCAGGGTTTTATACGACATATAGGGCAGGCTGGTGCTCCACCCCGCAGTTTCCATGCACCTGGACTGACACGGGTTCCAGGCCGGGAGTTTAAGCTGACTCCAATGCACTGGTCAGCTGCAAGTAATTAGCTGCACTGACTGCAATATAACCTCACCTGTTGGACAGGGAGGAGAGGAGAGATTTTGTTTGGAAGCAGCAGAGCTTGCTATGCACAAAAGAGACCATCAAAGAGGTTGGTGGGATTGTGTTTTGTTTTAGTTTAGACCCTTAGTAGTGAGGGAGTTATATGTGAGTAAGCGCTCAGACGAGCTAGGCTTTTGTTTGTAGAGAATTTGTGTTCTATGTAATCCTGTAAATATCTTCATACGTGGACTACAAATAAATCGTGGTTGATTATCTAACTGTGATGTGGCGTTAATACCCTAGAGGACCGTGCTGTTTGGTGCCCTGTGTGGGTGCAGGATCACAATGTTGATAACTATAAATCCTGAAATAGCTATTTTAAGCCACAACCTTGACTTTAGCAGTTCATTATACAGACCTGGCTGGCATAGTTGTAAAACCATATCCCTGTTGCGAACACCGCCGTCACCTGCACAGCAGCCCTCATCACCACTGGATTCACAAGGGCACAAGCCCAAGTGGTGTTCTGCACCAAAGCCAGGGGCTTGTGCACCACAAGTTCAACCACACGTCTAGGTGGTAAGTCGGGGGGGGGGGGCATGCCCCCAACTGTCCTTATTTAGGACAGTCCCGATTTTGGGTCTCTGTACCGGCGTCCCGCCTATCCCTTCCTCTGTCCCGCTTTGCAAGGGCAGAGGAAGGGTGAGGCCAAGGCTGGACTGGCCCACAGGGATACCAGGAAATTTAAATTCCTGGTGGGCCCATGGACCTGCTGGCCCACCAGGAATTGAAAGCCTCTTCCAGTCGGGTGGAGGCTGCCGGTCGGATGGAGGCTGGTTGGGTGGAGGCACCGCGCCGCCAGATGGGACGAATAGCTGAGTCACGGCCACTAGGCGGCACGGTGCGTGCACACCGGCCCCTTTAATTTCATGTTATAAGCCTCCACCCGCTGCCCCCACCAGACAACAGGGAGTCAGAAGCGGGGGGTGTTATATGGGGGCATAAGGCATTTCTGGAGGTAGAGTGCCCCATTATATGCCTTTTAACCCCCTTTATGCCACTCTGCCTCCAGAAATGCCCTTTAACCCCCTATATACCACTCAGGTTCCTGACTAACTGCCACCAAACACCAAGGAAGAAGATGAATGAATGTATCACCTCAGTTATAGGACCACTTAGTTCAATTATTTTCCCTTGGGGCTGTTCATTTAAGTAGGGCCCTCCTTACTTTTTGTTTACGTAAGTCCACATTGTTATGCACTACATGTTATGTCCTGTTTACTCATTGCACAATGCAACAGAATATGATGACACTATAGTTGCATTAATTGCCTTTAGATGCTCTGGCAAAACTACTTTCCCAAACTTGTCTCCAGAAGAATATGGACATTCTAGAGAAATAATTCAGAGAAGTACTAAAATGGTTGAATGGCTTGCAAAATTTAAAAAGTATTAGGAAAAAGTAAGAACCTTTTTTCAGCATAAAAAGGCAGAGGAGTGGGTGGGACACATGGTTCTTATATGCACTTTTATTATAAGTTTTAAACACTGGTATAGTTCACAAAATAAATGTCAGTAAAGCTATATTAGTTACCCATGGGTCTGTCAATGAAATTGCCGGAACATTTTGTGGAATAGCTGGATCTATGAGCAACGATAAACTATACGACTAAAAGTATGTGGACACTTGACCATCACACCTATAAGAGCTTGTTGGACATCCCATTCTAAAACCATGGGAAATTGGGAATTAGTGTGTTGTTGTCAACCCCCACTTGCAAGTATAACAGCCTCCATTCTTCTGGGCAGCCTTTTCATAAGATTTTGGAGTGTGTCTATGTGAATTTGTATCCAATCGTACAAAAGAGGATTTGTGAAGCCAGGCACTGATATTGGACGACAAGGTCTGGCTTGCAATTAGTGTTCCAATTCATTACAAAAGTGCTCAGTGGGGTTATGGTCATGATTATGTCACTCAAGTTCCTCCACACCAAACTTGTCAACCCGTTTCTTTATAGACATTGCTTTGTGCACAGGAGCACAGTCATGCTAGAAACAGGAAAGTGTCTTCCCCAAACTGGTTCTACAGTTGGAAGTATACAATTGTCTAAAATGTCTTTGTAGACATTTCCCTTATGTAGCATTACCATCATTCTTCACTGGAACTAAGGAGCCTAGACCAAATCCTGAAAATAGCCCCAGACCATTATCCCTCCTCCACCAAAATTCACATTATTCCGGTAGGTAGTGTTCTCTTGTCATCCACCAAACCCATTAGAGTTCCAGCTAGTAATGTGTGATTCATCACCGCTCAATAGCTAAGTAGTGGTGTGCTTTACACAATTCCAGCGGATGCTTGGCACTGCACATAGTGTTCCCCAGCTTGTGTGCATCTGCCCTGTTTATGAAGTTCCTGGCATACAGTTTCCAGGGGCAGTGTGCAACGCTCTAGACATATAGTCTAGATTAGGACAAGGAAGCATTCTGTACAAAGTTCCTATTTGTGATTTCAGTCCTCATTTCAAAATACATATTTCTCCATATGTTAGTGCTAAACTGGCGAGTTCCCTTGCAGGAAGGACTCAGTTGTCCCTGCATTATGCACAGTTCAGTCAATTATATAGGAAATTTCTAGGCATACAGGACCTTTCTTGTAGATAAAACTTACTAGAGTTGGCTCTTCATATACCCTTGAGTCCATATACCCAAACTAGCATTGGAATAGTTGGGTATATGAATACATACAGTTAGTTCTTGAAATATTTGGACACTGACACAATTTTCATAATTTTGCCTCCGTACGCCATCACAATGGATTACAAATGAAACAGAGATGCAATTGAAGTACTTCAGTTCGGCTTCAATTCAAGAGGTTGAACAACAATATTGTATAAAACGTTTAGGAATTGCAACCATTATTTTAAGGGTTCAAATGTAATTGGACAAACAGTGGCGGAACTACCGGGGTCGCAGGGGTCGCGACTGCGACCGGGCCCTGGAGTTTTGCCAGTCAGGGGGG
>VKOC01035666.1:0-10601 GCA_009364415.1 Spea multiplicata | reverse complement strand
CCTACTGCTGCACCCCCCCCCCATGCTTTTACAAGGGGACACCGTTACATTTAAAGGGACCTAAAATTCAACTAGAAATACTTAGATTTGTAAGCGGGGACGTCTCCTCTGCCTATACCAAAGACAAATCCGAGGAATTTCATGTAAATTTACATTTCTTTCCCCGGATCCTCAATGAAGACACCATTGGAATCCACTTCCAGACTCTACGTCCGCAGGCCGCGCATGTGCCTCAAACACCCGAGATGATTTACACCAGTGCAGTCACGCCGCAACGCTATTATCACAAATATCTTTACGCGTCAGACTCCGCATACGACAAAATAACAAGTATTCGTTATATGACTACTTACATGTAGTATGATATATTGTATGATGCACTAAAAGTGAGTTCAAAAGTTTGGGGTCACTTAGAAACATGAACTGGATCAGAAATCCAGCGCAGACGGGGCTAATGCCTGTAAATGACTATAGCAGCTGGAAATGGCTAATTTTTTATGGAATCTCTCCATAGTACAGAGGCCCTTTATCACTCCCATCACTCCTGTGTTCCAATGGCCTTTATCACTCCATCACTCCTGTGTTCCAATGGCCCTTTTCCCAGTCCACTCCTTATCACTCCCTCACTCCCGTGTTCCAATGGCCCTTTATCACTCCTGTGTTCCAATGGCCCTTTATCACTCCTGTGTTTCAATGGCACGTTGTGTTCGCTGATCCAAGTTTACGTTTAAAAGGCTAATTGATAGTTAGAAAAAAGTATGTTACAGCGAGAGGTTTCCCCAAACTTTGGAACGGTAGCGTTTGTGAATACTAGGATTAAGGGTAATGTAGAAACGGGACGGTTCCCATTAATATTTTTAGCACTGAATGTTTTTGCACCGGTCTCGATGATAAAAGGCAGTCTAAGGGCAGCAGGACCTGGGCGCTCGCTACCTGAAAACCAGGTCAGTAGATCGATTTGATCAATAAATCCGCTGCCAAGTCACACGGGCCGCTCTACCGGGTCTTCTAGTAAGAGTCAGGATAGCCGGAATTCAAGGAAGCCACCCTGCTTAATCCATTCACGTTCTAGCATGCCTGCCTGCACACAGGTGAAATATATTGCTGATAATAAATCTTGCTGCTCAACCAAAATTCATTCGGTATCAAAGCGAAAACAAAGTGACTTTCGCCCATTCGGTGCTAAAGTAAATGTGAACAAAACAATGCTGTGGCAACTCGAAGCAAAAGGAAACAGATGGGGGGGGGGGGGGTACGGTGAGAATGGCAGCGAGGAAAGGTCAGGGTATCTTCATCCCACCTCACCTTCATGGTGCCCAATGAAGGGAAGGACACCCCATTGGATCTATGAAGATCTGACACCAGTCCCTTCAGTAAGCTCTGAATCTAAAGATGACGACACACAGAGAGAAAGAAAAGAAGGGAAAAAATGCTCAGGATGGGGGGGAAAAACCCGGAAACAAGCAGAAAAGGAATAACCTGTTTAACCCTTTAACCAACGCCGGGGATTCAATAACACACAGGCGGAAAGAGGCGAAAACAGTAATCAAGCTTAAGGCGAGCTCAACTCCGACATAACGAATGGAATCGACGAGATCGCGGCCTTGGTCAGCTAATGGGGAAATATACAATATAATAAGGCGCCCCAGGGGCCCCTGTCTGAAAGGGTTAACAGCTTTTAAAGTACGCATGGCACAAAACACCTTTAACCCTTTAAACCCAAATGGCCAACCAAGGAAAGACAACTTTTTCATTCCGAAAACTGATATTTTGGCAGCCAGCCCGGAGCAAAGGGTAGCACGAGACTGACCCAACCACGTTAACCGTTTCACTGCCTGCGGCCTATGTACACTCAACCTGATTAGATGTCTCTTGATCCACAAAGTAGAAAGGAACTCACTGATCGGGGGGGGGTTGGGTGCGGAAACAACTAACCTTTCGGAAGAGCGTTAAAAATGCTCAATTAAATGAGTGCTAACCTATAGTGTTAACGGCCCTTCCATCCCTCGTTATAAGTGTCAGCTCACCAGCCAAGGAGGCCATATAACATTTAACAGGCAGAATTGCCTTCTGTGCCCCTGGAAAAAGGAGTTGCAAAGCTGGTGGGACTAAACTAGGACTAAAATCACTTTAACTGCAGAAATGTGTAGATTAAACCTAGAGGAGGTTGTGCAAGTTCCGCAGGGAAGACCCCTGCATGCATCAAGCGCCGGCACTATGACCGTTTCCAGGCGTTATGGCTCCCTGGTTCCCGGGCAGCGTATAGATCAAATGCGATCTATACACAACTGAATCTGTTTGATTCCCCTCGTTCACCGATCAGAGAGACCGGGAGAGGACCTAGCGAGGATCTCACCATTAGCATCAACGAGGACGGAATTAACTCAAATCGTAAGAGGAGACGACTTACGGGGTCCGGAGACATGCGGGTCTGGATTTGAGGGTCGCCGTCCCCTTCTTTTGTTTTCTTCTTTTTCTTGTTCTCATTGTTGACGGGGGAAGTGGTCTTCTGCTGAAACGCCTTCAACTTGCAAAAGAAAAAGGAAACTCCGTTATTACCGTAGTTTGATGACGCTATACAACGCAGGCATCACTCTATAGAAGTTAATGTAATGGAGATCGATATGAATTCGGCTACCAGTCGTACCGCAAAAGGTATGTGTGACACCTATAGATCCATAAGGGGGGGGGACAAAAAACATGGAGCTTTTCCTCTTTTTCCATATTTATGACGGCGAATAATTTGCACACTGTCATGGAGAGCTAAGGGCATCTTACAGAGACTCTAGTGGTTTAATACATGCCTGGTTTGCCTACAAACCTTACAGATTCAAAGAAAGAGCATCCGTCGCTCAGCAGGGGAGGAAAAACACACACACACCTTGTTAAAGGCATATGCTGGCTGACAGCGTGCTTTATTTGCGGACTGTAAGCTCCTTCGAGCCTCATCACCTTTTGCGCGAGTCCAACTTGTTTTGATGCACTACTTGTAACGCTCCGTAGAATATATGACGGCGCTATATAAAACATATTTAATAATTGCGACACTGAAATCACGGACGGGAACGCGGGAAGATGTACCGCCCCAAACAGGTCGCACAAGCCGGCTGAGATAATCATCCTCCAGCCACTAATGCCCTCACCCACCATCATTCCATATCCCAAAGACCTGTCATCCTCCGGCTACTAAAGCCTGGCGCCCGTCATCCTCCGGCCACTAACACCCCAGCCAGCCATCATTCCATATACCAATGACCTGTCACACAATCCACCCCCTCGCCCGTCATCCTCTGGCCACTAACATCTGTCACCCGTCAAACCCCTCGACTGTCATCCGTCAAACCCCTCGCCCTCCCACCACTATCATCCATCTGCCCTGTCCACCCCCTAGCCTGTCACCCACCACACCCAAGCCCACCCACCTGTCACCCATGACCACCAACCCCTCTAAACCAGTAGCCACTAAGCCGCCACCCCCTCTCTCCCCCGCCTCTCACTTTTATTACAGCGACCCAAGTGTATTAATGAACTTGCCACTTCCATATATCCGCCCTCCACCCCAAACATGTCACCACCCCCTCTCCACGTAACCAGCAGCCGGCCTGCCGGCCACCCGACCCCTGCGTATCCCGGCACCTCGCCCGCTCACCCACCGGCCTTCTCCCCTCTAATTATTTACCTTTTTCTTGGCCGAAGCCAGCTGTGACCGTCTACCTGCATCTGCCATTCCTGGCTCCGGCAAGGGAACACGTCACCGCAACCCCATAATGCACCGCGGTGCGCGTCCACATCCAGCTTAAGGACCCTGTGTCGTCAGTGCGTCATGTGACTGCTGTGGTCACATGATGCGAAGAACTGGCGGAAGTGGGGCAGCGCAATGCTCACTCCAGGCTGATGCGTCACTAGGTCTGGGCTGTCATAACAGGCGACAAACTCAGGGGAGGCATACAACCCCAGTGTCCCTCTAAAGGAGAGGTAGTCCCTCTTTAGTCCCTTGATGCCCCTCTTTTCTATGCGCTGAGAATGTTTGCTGGGTGTGAGGGTATTGCAGGGTTCTACAGCCCTAAAAGCCCCGATAATGTGTATAGAAACAGCAGGAGATGGTTTATAAATTAAATTCCCTGAATAAAACACATTTTTCCTCCAAAACACCGTCATAAAGAGCTGTCTATAGATCAAAAAGTCCCGTAAAAAGTCAGTTCTGCCCCAATCACACCACCCTTAACCTTTTGAGTGCCAACCTGTAGGCTAATGAATTGCGCTGGTCCCCGCGCATATTTTTTGGAATCATATTTAATTGCGTGATTGCCGGCAACATATTCTGGCATAGGCAACCTAGGACTGGGGTGGCAGTCAGGGGCTGCACTGACTTCAAATCAGGGCTTTTGCCTTAATCTCGGCAGATCTCTGTATTCCGGGTCATATATTAGAAGGATGCTGTGCCAGGCACGCTTAATGCGTTTCGCAACAAGGTTATTAATCATAAGTTCTTCTGGTGAGCTGCTATATAGAATGTTCTCTATGGCCTATAAAAGGGTTAATATTTCAGGAGTCTCAGGGTCCGCTCATTGAGAAAGTTGCCAGGTATGATAATGATAATTTTTGATTCTTTCCCGAAACCATGAAATCTGCAATCAGAACGGCTTTATTATCCCCTAATCGAGATCCAGGTGACTGTGATGTATAACCTGCCGCCCGTCAGCCAGTGCAACTTCCAGTAACAATGCTCTTTTGTTTATTGCAGCTGTATTCATAGTATACCTCCCAACTGTCACCCTTCTAAATGGCACAGTCCCGGCTTTGCCATTCAATCCCCACTCCAGATTTCATGCTTTGCTTGCGCAGCGCTGGCAGTGACGCATGTTCATAGGCTTCACCTGGGATGGACTGGAGGACTGAGAAACCGATTGGGCCTCTTAGATGCTCCCCATCAGAATCTGCCCCGCTAACAGGGCGCCAGTGAGGTGTATTTAAGACACGGCGTTCTGCTACAGGTTCATGCTTCATTTTTAGGGGTATGACATAGGAATGGGCTGCTTTACTACACAATCTTTTGTTCCAATTTTTTTTATTGCCAAAAATATCGCATAAAAGTATTTTCTTAAATTATATATTTTTTGTTTGTGGGTTTTTATGCTTCTTTGATCTTTGCGTGCGTCGTTTTATTTTGCTATAATAAAGTGGTGTCCGCCAGGATTGGATATTATATTGCAACTTGAAAAATAGCGCCAGTAGGTGGCAGTATTGCGCAGGTTACAATGCAGATTCTTATTAATCGCCCCAGCCCATCGGTGTTGACCCCAGGTCCGGACTTACCATCTGGCATGCTGGGCAACTACCTGGTGGGCTGCTGGCCAAAAGCACCCCATACTCACCCGACCTGACGCGCGGTCGCCGGCTGGAAATGCCTGGCTATGTAACGCGTCATCAGACGGCCATAGCCTTAAAGTACATACAGTTCCAGGTCAATAATAACATCTGTATATCTTCTATTTCTTAATCACAACCAAATTTAATGTGCAAAATTGGCAATAACATAAACAGACGAAGTACACCCTGGCATAGAAGAAGAAGAAGGCCCTGGTCCTGCGAGTTCCAACCTATTGAGTGGAAAAATGGGCCAAATGGGTCTTGGCTGCTGCCAAATTCTATGTTTTTAATAGATAAATGAGATAATGTCCCCCGTTACAAAGGAAACAATGGCGCGCTTTCACAACTGCAGACTAACCACTACCCAACATAACTCAGCTACTCTGATTGAAACAATTGGACTGAAAGGGTATCACATTTTAGGAAAGGCATCTAGAGAATGCATTAGAAGCAACTAAATCCTCCTTTCTAGCAATGAAGCTGTGGTGAGACTCCGACCCACGTTCCTTGCATGTGCAGAAGACAATTATCACTTTGTCTTCTGCGAAGAGAGAAGACCACCTCTGCCGGGAGGGTTCTACACATCGGGAACTGTCACACCTTCCAACTATGTTCCTCAAAATGACCTTCAGTGTGATTTTATTTAAAGAGACGGTTAGTAAGGAGGGCATTTCACACCTGAGAAGGTAGAAGAGAAGCTGGCATGTCTAATAGGTCTCCTGTCCTCCGTTACCCCGGCAGAGGCTGCCAAAACCAATCAACATCCATCAGCAGCTCAACCAGAGGTGAAAGATAAGTTAATAGAGGGGTAACCATGCGCTAACCCGAGAACGGGAAGCCAAGGCATGGGATAGGCAAATGGCTCCTGAATCTAAGACGAGACCAACGACTGATTTTGAGTTTTTACAACATTAAAAATGGCAGACTAGACGGGCAGAATGCGTCTGATCCACCGACAATCCTATGATGCATTGTTGTACCCACATAACGTTCGCGTGACGTTCAGGGCTGGACTGGCGATGGTGGATTGGTCGTGGTGCTTTAAGGCCAGCGGTCGCTCGCTACATTTTGGGCATATCCAGCTGCTGGAGCGGCAGATTGAGGCGCTGCCGACCCATTTGCCCGGCATGCCGGATGGCCAGTCCGGGCCTGGCGAGGTGCGTGCCAGCATGTTGACAAGCGTTTCCTGGGGCTGTGGTGTCGAACTCAATGACTGCAGACAGGTGAGGATTTGTAAGCCACTGCTTGATCGCGTGTAAGCTCATCAGTCACAGCCGTTTCGATAAAGCTCCTCCTGTGTTTGCAGCCATTGAGGCGAGGCCTGAACGAGCTCCTTGAAGATCCAGTTGGACAGGAAGAGAATGGACCTTTGCTGGGAGGCTGTTCCACTTATTTACCACCCTCACAGTAAAGTAAAACTCATTTACATTACATCTGATATATTGAACCAAGAAGTGGACGCCGTCCATCATGCAAACTATAGAATGTAAGCTGTCCCTGGAAATGTGTTACGCTTTCAAAATGTCTATGCCTTCCATATAATGAATTACTGAGAGAATAATCACTATTTATTCGGCTGTAGATGTAATATCGGATTTAAATGTAAAAGACGACTCTGGTGGGACTCGAACCCACAACCTTTGAATCACGTCAGTACTCTAGAAGTCCAATGCGCTATCCATTGCGCCACAGAGCCGCTCCGGAGCTGAGGGGTGGGGGCTCGTCCCAGAACCATAAGCAAAATGTCCTATTATTAAACATGATTATATAATAATTTACTGTCACTATTCTTCTTCCGTCACCAAATATACCCGGTAAAGAGGTCGCTGCGGCCCAGCGTTCGGCGCTCAATATCGCCTGAAAGACACCCTTTTTGACTACAAGTCCCACGATGCTTTGCTCTGCGACACGTTAACATTGTTCTCGTCCGGATCTGGAGACTACACCTCCCGGCATGCTCCACGGCATGGCTAGTGGTAGGCGGAGTTTGTGCCATGTGATAGGGCGCTCCCTGCAAAACCTGTGCGCCGGGTGAAGGGTACGGTGAGCTGCAGCCTTCGGGCGGGTGAGGGGGCCTTCTGACCGGTGGTGAGTCCCGGGAGGAGGGTGAGTGACAAGCTGGCCCTGACCCGTGTCTTTATACCCCTGTATCCTCTAATCCCATTTCATGCTGCATGCCTCCTGATCCCATTAGGATGTGTGCCTGCTGGGACCTCTCAGTCCCCCTTCTGCACCCCCCCACACACCCTTACTATATAGATTAGGGGTGCTTATATGTAACACCCGTCAGATGACCCCTATTCTATGTCTATAAGCTTTGGGGTGTACATATAAACACCCATATGCAGAATGACATGTCCTCCACCCTTTAGAAGGTCTGTCACCAACATCTCATGCTTGAGGGATGCCTAAGACTTATATATAAGATTTACTGTATATATAAGATTTGTTATATATATATATATATATATATATATGTTGGACTTGCCGCCATACGTGCAAAATATTCTGGTAGGTATACATACACCAATACCCCGAGAGGGCCACTCTAGATGTTGGCGCTGTTAGCTAATTATATCAAATGCGTATTGTATCTTGAGTATAAAGGAGAACAAGATAGTCTTTATCTCCAGATTTGTGATTTCTGCATCTCTGCGAGCCTCTGGTGACCTCACATAACCTGCCCCAAGCCCCACAGATGTCTAATATCTGTACCAGACCCCTGCCAGGTCCTTAGCTGAAAGAGCATTCTGGGAGATGTAGTCCTGCAGCAGCTGGAGGGCCGCAGGTTGGACACCCCTAATCTATACTGTGTGCATCTCAACCCCAACCACCTTCATCTGCCGCGTGTCCCCTAACCGCGCACACCCAAGTTACAGTACCCCCCATTGTACAGCGCTACGGAATGTGATGGTGCTATATATAAAACATTAAATAACGATAAGTCTTGCTGTGTGAATATCTGAAATATCCGAGACTTCCATCTTCTGGTGGAATCACCCCAAGATACCTTAGTTTAGGTTTGAGGAACACCTAAGGTTGCTTCCCCTTCGGCCGTTAACACTAGTTTTACACGGTAGGTACATTGTTGGGGTTGTCACTCGGCGTGTATGTTCCCGTCATTGAAGATTGGGTCCAATGATGACCCCATGTAAGGAATGTGGGGTCCAATGATGACCCCGTGTAAGGAATGTGGGGTCCAATCATGGACCCCGTGTAAGGAATGTGGGGTCAAATGATGACCCCCGTGTAAGGAATGTGGGGTCCAATCATGGACCCCGTGTAAGGAATGTGTGGGGTCAAATGATGACCCCCGTGTAAGGAATGTGGGCTCCAATGATGACCCCGTGTAAGGAATGCGGGCTCCAATGATGGACCCCCGTGTAAGGAATGGGGGCTCCAATGATGGACCCCCGGGTAAGGAATGGGGGCTCCAATGATGGACCCCCGTGTAAGGAATGGGGGCTCCAATGATGGACCCCCTCCAATGATGGACCCCCGTGAAAGGAATGTGGGGTCCAATGATGACCCCGTGTAAGGATTGTTTCCTTGGCTGATTCAGTATTAGATGTGGCTGGCATAACAGAAATGAGCAGGAAGCCAGAAATTTATAATAATAATAATAATAATAAATATTATCTTTATTTCTATGGCGCCAGCAGTGTCTGCGGCGCACCTTACAGTCCCTACATTCAGAGGGTCTGACAAAACTAGAACCCACGGACTAAGAGACGGACTTATATATCAGGGAAAAAGGGCTCCGCACATACATTTTATGTACAACCTTTAGAGAAAAAAAACCCATTAATTTAAAAAAATAAGCGTATTTAAGATTTTTTTTCTTTTGAAAGGGTGAATTTTGGGCACATCTTGAACTAATTCTTCTGATTTCTGTCCCATATACAAAGTACGTTTGGCATAAAATTACCTGCCAGGCAGAAAAAGGCCCGGTGCATGATGGGAAATCGTGCTGAAATCGTAACAGAAGAAAGGCTTTTCTTTAAATAACTGCTGAATTGTTTAAAGATATATATTTGCCCGCGTGGACGGCTGCTTGCATTCTATTGATTGATGGGAAGTCAAAGGTTGTCTTGGCAGAGTTAATACGGACGCATTCCACAGGGCCGGGCCCTGGGGCCATTAACAGCCACCGACTTGTAAAAGCGTTACGATAGTATAACGCAGACTGTAAAGCTAGGGACTGGAGTTCAGAATCAGTGCTGTAGGGTGGTATTGTGCAAAGGGACAGTTTAATGCAACCGCAAGCTGAGAGATCCTTTTAAATTTAAGCGATGCCCCCCTTGCATATGCAGTTGCCCCGTTCCCCACCCTCCGCTATGCAGGTGGTGGGGGTTCGGCCAGTCGGTGGTGAGAAGAACCATGGAGGAAATTGGAAGCTGCAGCTTCTCCCTAAGTTAAAATAATAATAATGCCTATTAAAATACTCAAAGTAAGGGCGAGGCTGCCGAGGACATTAAACTGTCCCTTTTAATACAACCTGCAAGCTTACCAGGCAGACGTTGGGGCAGGGGTGTCCAACCTGCGGCCCTCCAGCTGCTGCAGGACTACATCTCCCATACTCCTCAGCCAGCCCCTTAGCTGAGAGAGCATTATGGGAGATGTAGTCCTGCAGCAGCTGGAGGGCCGCAGGTTGGACATCCCTGCATTAGGGCTGCGTAATATTTCTCTTGACAGCAGGATGAGACTTGATCTACAAATTGTGTTCTTAGGGACTGGTGCAGCTCCAGATGTTCAGCTGATGATGAGTTTGTTCTTGTTGACTCGTCTCCCTGTTACCCCACATTAACCTCCCCCCCCCACCCCGTGACCTTTCATCTAGATCCATGGTGTAGATAACATGATTCGTCATGACCTTTCGGCTATATATATATATATATATATACTCACACCGATATACGACAGACACTCGGTTTATGGAACCGCAAGTAACCCTCGCCTGTGAGTCACTGAGGCGGGTCGGCGGATTTCGTCACTTTGTCACTAAAGTCAACCGCTCTGAACCCTCACCTACTTTCTACTAACACGAATAATTAAGCCCAGATCCCCCGTGCAATGCTTCGTACTCTAAATCCGTCATTTATTATTTATTCTGTGGTTGTTTAATAATCAATAACTAACATAATAAAAATCAAAAAAAATGTTAGGGTTCAGCTACCAAATTTTTAATTCAAAAACAGTTTTGACTTTTTGCGCAGAATAGCAGACAATCC
>VKOC01035662.1:0-18877 GCA_009364415.1 Spea multiplicata | reverse complement strand
GGAGGAATTATACAGCAATGGCTCCTTCCTGGGTTTGACTTTTTTTTATCTGCTCTCCACCTCTTGCTGTCTTTCCTCTTTCTTTTGCATTTTTTTCCTCACTCTTTGGGAATTTCCACTTTACTTATCACTTCTTTTTTTTCTATCACCTTTTACATTTTCCATCCTCTTTTTATCTTCTTTCTGCCCCCCACATACACATACACATACACACACACACACACATACATACACACATACAAACAGACATACATGCACACACACATACACACACACAAACATGCACACGCACACATACACATACATACACATGTATGTAGGTAGTGTGTACCGTGCATTGTAAACCCGATACCATTTAACCCACCAAATAACGACACGGAGACTGAGATTGGATAAAGCAGGCCACAGCACAATTTTATTATAAAACCATAAAAAACTGTGTTGGCCCAAAACACCATAAACCAATTACAATAATATACAATAACCGATAAATACTAAATACAAATATACATAACACATAACCATAATATATTCAAACATAACCAACACAGGAACCGAATTAACTACCTTTCGCTGTCCCACCACCAGCGCCAACCACCAGCCGTCCAACAAGCTCGGTGGGCACGTCCGATAAAACACCAGAGGTTAGGGGAGGATTGAGCCTTCCATTACACCAGCACCCAAACTCCATCACTTACCAAAACCAGACCGGCGAGGACCCACAAACCGCCAGCTGTGACAAAAAGAAAGAAAGTTAGTACACAAAAAATAGGGAGGGAGAGTGGGAAGCAGGTAAGTCTGTTGGCCGTGTCTGCAAAAAAGGACAGTGACCGGGGTCACCCAGAGGGCACCTTATATCACCTAGGGTCTCCCGCCCCTCAATTAACATACCCCAATCAAAACACGCACATGCCCCAAGCATGCACTCACCCACACACATACATGCTCCCTGTCCATTTAGCTACGCTGATTCCCTGGGGCCTCATACTTGCCAACACAACATACATACATCACTCATACATGCACACACTCACATACATACACACATACATGAACACCACACATACACATACACACACACATACATACATACACACATACATGAACACACATACATACAGACATACATTCACACACACATACATACACACATACATACAGACATACATGCACACACACATACATACATACATACATGAGCACGCACACATACATACACACATACATGCACATACACACATACATGAACATGCACACATATACATATATACACACACACAGTACTTGTGGTATCCTCCATTTGCCTCCTGTATGCTCCTAGTGGCCAGCAGCTCCCTTACTGAGCGGCGATCCTATCGAATCCAGTGACATACGGAGATCATCCTTCCACCGAGCAGTGATGTCATTTCCATGGACGCGGTGTGGACGAAGTTAAGATGACTGTCGTACGTCACAGGACCCGAACGGATCGTGGCTTTGTGGACACTGGGGGCATGGAGCAATTGCTCAGTATGCTCTGCCGTTAATCCAGGGATTTTGGATCTTCTTCAGCCAACCTGGCACGTCTGACATGTTTGGTTTAGGTGCGCATGAGACATCCTGTGCTAAACCCGTCCAAAATCAAGATGGCGTCTCCAAAAAGAAATGGTAAAGAAATGAATTTAATGTTAATTGTAAGGATAATAAAGACTCTGATCATTAACATATCCCGGTAAATCTGACGTTTTATACAGCAGATCCAGGAGGGGGCACTAGAACATCAAAAAAATGCCGAAATACATCACTTTTACCATATTTTTAGCACAAATGCTACAATGTCACCCACATCGTTACATTCAGTTAGAGACATGCTTTGTATGACTGAACGCATCCAAGGTATAGCGGAAAAAAATGAAACTGAGTCTGATTATAGAAAGGAATTGAATCAATAATTAGCAGTCATTTTTGAGATTAAAAAACCAAATTCTTATATTATTACTAAGATATTTAAACTTTTTTCTTAGTTGGGAAATTTTTCTCTGCAAGACGCTGTTTTGGCATAAAGAACGGCGACGAGGAAGGGTTATTGGGGTCCAACATTTAGGAATTAATTTAAACTCCCCCCCCCCACCAACGAACTGCTTGTGACCCAGCTGCATATGGGCTCAAATAATATTGGTTTCCTTCTATGCTACAAATCCCAATTTAGCAGTTTTCTCAATCAAAATAGGGTAGACATTAGAAATGACTGAAAATGGCCAGCCCCAACCCTTTCTCATCCTGAAAAAGGGGACTTTTTGTGCTTTATGCGAAATAGAGTTTTTTTTTTTGGGTCTTCACAAGCAGAACCCAGACTTGTCATCCATGAACTTCTGCGGCTGCTTAATCATGGGTTTAGCATGATATTACATATGTTACGCGCCGTCGAAACCTTTATTTTGCCGCATTTCTCCCAGTATCTGAAGCCTTGCGGTCTTTTCTTTGGATCCGAGTGATAGTTTGAGACATTGAGACCTCTTTTTTGGGAGAAAAACATATTTCCCCCGACCCCCCCTTCCTTTTTTGTAGGCATCTTGTGTCAAACTATCCTTTTCTTCCTATTCTAGGCTATTTTATAGGCTATACTATTATGTCACACAATTTCTGGGGCCACAATAAGAGTCCATGGAGCAATAATATACAAAGACGAATTGGTTCTACTGAGTTAACCCCTTCTTTTCACTTGAACCCGTTCTGTGATAATCCTCGTGTAGCTTCACAGTCTAATGAGGCAGCTGATGTTACAATGCCTTCTCAATATAAACCGAGGCTACCACTAACCCATCAGTCACCTGTCTAAGAAGCAACATCTTATTATCCCGAGTGCCAACTGAATTATAATAACCCTGCTGACGAAAAGTACCCCCTGGGTCATGGGGCAAGAGCTTGTAGAGAAAAGAGTCACAGTAAAGCTCCTATATTTATTCTTAGTCTGTGTGTTGAAGACCATAATCCGAGGAATCCACTCAAAATGATTTAAGGGTAAGTCCCTTAAATCAATATTTCTCTCTGACTTTTATATTTAGTGTATAGTAATGTGGCTTAGCACTAAAAAAAAAAAAAAAAAAGGAAGTCCGTTCCTCTGTAGACTTTCATTAGTCAGAGTGTCTGCTAGGTGATTAAGACTGAGCCATTCTATTGTTTCTCACATGCAGTATGATAAGGCGTCATGAGGTCTGCCAAGTAGACAGGGGTCAGATAACAGAGCGAGGAACCATGCAAATGGCAAGTATGCATCTGCCGGAAAACATCAATTTACGTGAAAAAAAAAAAAAAGAGAAACAGAAAGCAATATTTAACAAACTATTTTTAATGGGATGTTAGAAATAAATGGTTTAGGTGGAATCTTTAATCTTATAATACCTTTCTATTATATAGAATGATCACTCAATAGAAAAGCGTGGACATTCCTCAACAGAACTACTTAAAACACCAACACAGCATGAATGTAAATAAATTAATATATACTATTTTCCCAAAAACCCCACTTTTTTCCCAATACGGTAACATATGCTCAGCCATTTTTCACGGAAACGTGCGTTTCGCATTGGTGTTTGGGACGTGTAAAGTGCTGCCCCCTGCAGCATGTAGGATGTATAACCTCATAGAAGAAAACCTGCACCCCAGCTATACACCCCACGTACTCTAGAGGGCAGCACTTTACATCCGTCAGTCATCCATATGTGAAATGTACGCGTATTGGGTAAAAAAATGGCCGCTGTGGCCACCAAAACCTGCTCTAGAACATGTGAAATATTGTGCAATGCACAACTGACCTTTATTTGCAGAATTAGCTCGTTGCTAAAATGTCTGCTCCGGATAAATCTTCATAAAGGCAGCTGAGGATTCTACACTCGCTCTCAAGTGGCGTTGAAAAATGCCGATAGGTTTCCAGCGTACGCTGCCTTGGGGCTGTCTGTTAAATCTCGCAGAGAACAAAGTAACTACAAGTTGCATTATGCTCCATTGGTCAAATCACTCTCTTTTAATAGCAATTACTCCCCGTCTCTCTACATATGCGGTCTAGCCACAGAAAGCAAGCAGCCGGTCTTACATTAAAAAAAAAAATGTACAAAAATAAATTAAAACAGAGAATGTCTAAGAATGCCGCCCTTGAAGGTTTTTTTTAGACATTTAAAGACACAGAATAGCAATACCTGATAAGGCGATGCCGCTGAAAGCTTTTTTGGTGGAGACACCTATATAAGTATGATGAGCCTTTATGTAGAGGGTGCTAGATAAGTGGCACAGTCTTCCAGAAGAGGTGGTAGAGGTTAATACACGGAGGCTATTTGAACACGCATAGGTATAAGCTTACCTGGGAACGCTCCAGGTTTGACCCAGAGTCTCCAGGAGACTCTTATCACTTATCTAACGCCTTCTACGTAGGGCTTGTCGTATTTATATACCTCGATTCCTACAGGAGGCAAAAACATTTATTCGACGTTTATTTCCAAAGGGAGAGAAACGTTGGAACGAGCGGCCATATTTCAAGGGGTCGGAGGGATTTGGTCAAAATGTAAGGAAGAGGGTCGGAGGTAAGCGTGGGACTGACCTGCGGGCAAATTCTATGTTCACGATACATCTATATATATATATATATATATATATCTATCTATCTATAGAAGGGTACATAGGCAGCCATAGCCCTCATTAACCCGTTGACCCCTTAAGGACAATGGGCGGTCCCTAAACCCATTGAAAACAATGCATTTCGAGCCCGTACATGTACGGGCTTTAAGGGGTTAAACGTTTCAGATCTGTTCAACAAAGATGTAGGTCTAGACGCAACACGGCATTTAAGTCTCCAATACATCACAAAAAAAACATCAGACGCCCGTGGGGGGAACAATCCCGAATCCAACAAAACTCTTTGTAAAGAATATTTTTGAAATCACTCATTGCCACCAAAGACAGGGAATGGCGACTTTTTGCCATTTTTGGAATTATTTACGGGAAGAAAGCTCCGCTGATGCTAAGGCAGAAATTCTTTAACCCCTTAAGGACAACGGGCGGTCCCGAAACCCATTGAAAACAATGCATTTTGAGCCCGTACGTGTACGGGCTCTGTCATTAAGGGGTTAATTTGGGAAGACAGCGACGGTATTCTCCAGACAATATTACAGTAAATGAAAATGATCGAATAGAGCGAGATTTCCTTTTGCAATATTCCTCTCCGGGGGCATCTTATCGTTTGCTCGGAATTAATCTGGAAACTTTAAAATGGTTTAAGAAAAATTGACACAAGCATTCCCAGTCTCCCAGGAGTTTGCAGTAATAACATTTAAATAACAACGGAACACAGAGAAAAGACATAAAAAAAACAACAAGTTTCTTTTTAAGTAAAAATAACTGTGCTCTAGTTACACATATTGGGATTTTTTATGGCAGGATGTTACTGCACCCTTCGCTTTCACATTATTTCGACAATTCCAACGCGATATATTTCATGGAGGCAAAAGATGTTCCTCAAAAATATTTTTCAACCAATAACCCCCTGTGCTTTATACAGTAATGTCAGTCGGCATCGACAAAATCCTGATTTAATCTCATTTTGCTCCTATAAACTCCCTTTTTGTCAGTCATGTGATATTTTGGACGTCTTTCCCGGCTCAAACACCACACTGAGCCGATGCTTTATGGCAATGCTAATGAAGTCCGTTCCTCCATAGACTTTCATTAGTCAGGGTGTCCGGCTGGGTGATTGAGACTGAGCCATTCTATTGTTTCCTACAGGGTGTAGGATAAGGAGTCGGGTGATTGACTTCTTCAGGACTTTTCCATTTTTCTAAGGAACGACCCTGAAGAAACTTCAGAAAATACCCAAGAACTCTGCTTACTTCCTGAAATGTCGTGTGTGTCGTAAACACCAATGCGTCACGTCACGTCACATAAACACCCTGATACACATTACGTCACCTTTGCTGGAAATTCTTCTGGTCGGCAAACCGACCAGATGTTTGGACGGGAACCCGGATTTTGAGATGATCTTGATGGGGACCTGAACTATCCAACTAATCCTTGAAGAACGTCAATGAGAATGAAGATGGCTTGGCCCGTGTAGACCTCACTTCGTACAGGAGCTGCATTCCAAGACTGCTAAAAAAAGAATTCTCCCGTCTTACTAAGTTAAGGAAACAAATCTTTTGTTATTGAGATACTTTTACACACCAAAATAAAGTTGTCTTCTGTCTTTTAGCACATTTTAATCCATAGGAAGAAGATACCTCTTAGATACTGCTTAAGCCCCAAAAGACAACCAGAAATGGATAATAGAACATAACTAGTCTATTAAATTTATTGTTTTGAAGTTCAAATATAATCTGGTACTTGATTTTGAGATCTGTGTAAGGACCTTCTAGAGGTCCCAAACCCTTATAGAAGGAGTCATTGCCGTTTGGACACAAATTGGGTTTAGGACCAACCCTAGAATTTTAATCCTAGTAATCCTTTCTAAAACAAATTCCAGAATTTCTACCCATTTTTCATTTTATCTGTTCCAGCGGTTCTCCAAGTGAAATCGTTCATCTTTTGACGGTTGACACAATCGCTTTGGATCTTCCAGCACCATCTCCAGAGATCAGATACAGATTCGTTTACTTTTTTTCGGATGACACAGAATCTCTCCTGTTGTTCCTTGTCACCGCTGTGAAAAAAATCCAAGACGCTACTACGTTGTTTGTGAATGAATCCTTATGGCCAAAATATATAACGAAGACAACATAAGTCTGGGAAAATGGAGATCTGCTTTTTTCTTTGATATTAAAATTAACATAATTCGTATATTGACCTATTATCTCTCTTTTTATATATACATGTGTCATATCTTATCTACGCACCCCGTCTCTGAGGGAAAAATAGATCAAATCCTCACATAATCACAAAATTTTAATTGAAATTCAAAGTTCAAAACATTCTAATTAAACTTTAAAGGATCCCTTTGGCATGCATATTATTTAGAAACCACTTCCCAATTATGAATAGTCTCTAAGAGATGCCGGTTCTCATTCCTTCGCATATTATTTACAACGAATGGGTTAACTTAGATGGCCATTCATAGAAAGAGCTAATCTCGTTTTTTACAGGGTCTGACTTATTTTTGACACCTCAACCAACCCATAGCCCTACGGGGAAAAAAAACACATTATCTGATCGTAACAAGTAGTAGACATGAAAAACGATGGAACGATGGTTCTCCATAACCCAGTCCTCAAGGGGTGTGAAAAAAGCCAACATTTTTGGGGATATTCCAGCTTAAGCACAGATATCGCAATGAAAAATCATGAAAGTACTTGATTCATGGAAAGAATACGCTTAATTCCTGGTCTGTTCGTAGCCCTCGAGGACTGGCGTTATGTAGACATGGATTTCTTGACCCAGGAGAAGGCAAAGGACTCTCCACCAACACTACAACGAGTCTTTACCGTATAGGGGTTATAATATAAATAATTGACACTCATGGTCATTAGATTTTTTTGGCGATTTAACATTCCCGTTGAAAATGAAGAACATTTAATTAGAAACGCTCATCGTTTATGTTGTTTAGGCCAGGTTGGCCAGGACACATCTGTTGGCTCCATAATTTGTGTTAGGAGTCAAACTTGGCGTGCATTGAGTTTTCCTGCTCTGGTGCCTAGAAATGTTCAATGACAAGAATCTCCCGAGGGATTAATTCACCCTATGGGGACTAATTGAGGAGTAAGGAGATCTACCATGTCATGCATGTTACTAGGCTTGGCCCACATGTGTAATAGGTGATTACCCGTGCCATATGACTTACCCGGTCTACAACTTCACGTGTCTGACGTGTATCTCTACTACTGTGGTCCAGAAGGATTTGAAGGTACACCCACAGCTGCTAAACCGTAAAACTTGATTAATACCAATTATGATTCACATACTTAGAACATCCTTAAGAACTACGCCGGTAGCAGCTGCGGGGACAAAACATCTTTGATCCTTTAGAGCTCTTTGTACATTTTAAATGAGTCTTCGGAGATTTTTTTTTGACATTTCCGGCGTTTGCCAAGAGAGTGTTCTCTCCGGGTGACCGTGTGAGTGGTTGACTCTATTTTAAGCAAAGGAAAAGTTTGTCGAGGCTTATCAAGAAGTTTATCAAGAAATGCGCCTCGGAATGATCTTCTGTTAGATGAATGTCAGCTTTTGCATATCTTTTTGTAAATGGGAATCCAATATATATTTTTGGGGTGAATATACTTCAGTCCAGACCAGGAATAGACCTACAGTTGGTGAAGCCGGTCAATTATTCTTGAACTAGCGAGGACCTCTGTCCATCACAGGGCAATTGGGGTACAGATTCCTCTCTTCACTTCTCTGTCATGGGTGGAAAGGGGGCAGCAAAGGGGCATTAAATGGTTGAGTGATTGGATTGGTAATGCTGGTGGTAGGTTGAGTGATTGAATTTGTGAGAAGTGGTTCCTCCTTCCCAGCGCAAACCCCAATTATCAATACCATATCATTGTTTAAGTCTTGTAAAGAACCTCCATATCTTTAGGCTTATCTTAGAAGGCTCATTCTTTTACTGAGGGTCGTACGTTTGCAATCTCAATGATTTACCAAATAGCGGACTTATTATACAGACAAAGTTACTCAACCTCCCTTTAAAATGTTATATTTTTTTATTAATACGTAGAAAATTATTGTAAGTTTTACTGAAATTATAAAGACGTTCTGGGTAGCGTGTTTTCACCTATTATCGATCGTATACATTCCACTTATATATATAAAGACTTATATAGGAGTGTGGGATGCAGATGGAAAGGCATGAGAACAGCATGGAGTAAATGTATCAAAACAGAAACACAGCCATGGAAAATGTATCATTCTTTAGACTGTTCGCTTGACCACTAAGTCCAACCGGGAGACTTTCTTTGCGAACGCTTTTCTGTTGCCGCACTTTATACCCCTTCCTCTAGCATGCTGTTATGGCGTGGCGTATGCCGGCGTTTCATGCTGTTACCGGAGTAGCACAACCTGCTGTTGTTTTTTTGTTGTTGTGCTTTTTACATCAAGGTTCTTAAGGTTGTAAAAATATGGGTTGACTCATATTTTTTTTTTTTTTGTACATAGATTTGTGATTCATATACTCGGAACAAAAGAACGATATTTTAAGTCCGGATATAGGAATGGATAATGGATACACAAAAAAAAAAATGCTAACCTCCGACAATCAATGGTACATAAGAAAAAGGAAGTGACTAAATTAATACAAACGGATACATAGGTGGCAAAAAAAAGAACCAGCTGGGGCATTTAATTTGCCCCCTTGGGGTGACCTATTAATTAATTTTTCCAGATAGATTTAGAGATATATCAAGCTTAAAAAAAAAACAGCTATAGAATGGCTCAGTCTTAATCACCCATTCTGACTTATTAAAGTCTATGGAGGGAGCGACTTCATTAGTATTGCCATAAAGCATCAGCTCAGTGTAGTGTTCGGGCAGGGAAAGTCACTCAAAATGTGACAATGACTGACAACAATGATGCCCTCCGAGTCGGCAGAGCAATGCCAATATACATTACTGCATACAGCACTGAAGTTTATACTCAAGGGTAAAAATGGGATTTCCCCTTTAAAAAGTAACATTTTAACCCCTTCGGGACCGGCGTTTGTGTACTGCGTCTTAAGTTGAAGTTGACCGCAGTTTTTTTAAAAAATATTTAAATTCCGCGCTCGTGATTCGCTGCAAAGCGTTCACGTGCACGCAATTGAGGGGGAGTGGCGGCTACGGATCGCTGGAGACACCCAGCGGTCAGTAGCAGCCGCCCCTCGCGATCCCAGCGTTCATAGCGGCGCTGGATAGCGCATCGGCGATGACGTACCTGGTACGTCCCGGTCTGGCAGTGACCTTTGACCAGGAAGTACCAGGTACGTCCCCGGTCTTGAAGGGGCTAAAATGCCATTTAGGTGGGTTTACAACCATATATTTTCTGCTGCCAATGCCAGCCATAACCGTCCAAGAACATAACACCATTTTTTTTTCTGCATACCTGGTAACATTCCGTGGAAAGCGCTGACAAAGCGCGGAATCGTTTAAGAAGCTCTGACTCCCTCTAAAGATTTCCCATAGATTCAAACCCCAAGCAGTTTCTTATCAAAGGATACACTGAAGTCAGCAGTTTCCATGTTTTTTTTTGCTTTCTTTCAGTATTTTCTTTACAATTTTAATGAATTCGCACTTTCTTTTATCTCAGCGTGTAAAAAATCCGTCCATTCTAATGCAGATGTCTGAATACACCTGAGTTTATGGGCTGATTTGAATTCTGACTGCTCACGGTCTAATGAGTTATTACAAAAAAAAAAAAAACTTCATTCTTTTCATAAGGTGTGTATTGTGTTCTGAATTTCAGTGTATTAAAAGAAAAACCCTGAACATTCAACCATGAACAGTAGGTGTTTTTTTTTCTAAAATTGTAATTAAAATATTGTACTTTTCAGAAAATAAAAAAAATGCTCAACACAGCATTATAACAGATCAACAAACCTAAGTGGGGCCTTAAAATAAAGGATTTTACCAAAAAAGAATTTGGAAGCGATAGAATGTTGTATCCAAAGATTTGATAATGATAAAGGAACTTTAATTTTGTAGAGAAATTATACTAGGCAGGCGGGGTATGCAAGGTATACTCCTTGTGAAGTTGTTTCTCTCTTTACTGACAGCCATAGAGAGAAAAATGGTTAAAAGAAAGTTAAGTATTATTTTATCTATTAAAATATCTATTAAACCCAAGAAATATCCTGCACTCGGGAGAACACAAGCAGCATAGGTAATGGTCAATCCTAAAGATTTTATTGCTCCAACTAGAGAGCCGTATGATTGGCTTCTACCCAACAGGCCTAAAATCTTGCGTCTTGGGCTACGGTCAAAATCAGTATTTTCATGACGCAAAAGGTTGTCATCAAGTCTTCACTTTCAACATGCGGTGACATCAAGAAAAAAAAAACACAAATGGGAAGAAATAGAATTGAGGTCTACTTCTGAGCTTTTGTGAACAAGAGAAAGGAGAGAAGAAGATGTTGATAAGGGTTGTTAAAATGTTCGAATTCCTGGTCAGTGATCAGTGACATCACAGATGATCAGTGACATCACACTCGTCTAACGGCAGAGATGGCACTTGGCCTGTGAGATTCAGGTAGCCTCAAGAGCCTGTTTGACTAGTTTTGGAGAGTTGTCAATTTTACATTTAGTTACGTAGAAACGTAGAACCTGCTGGCAGATCGGCCACATTTGGCCCCCGTCTAGTCTGCCCATTTTTCCTTCTGTCAAGACTCAAACCTTCATCAATTTTTGGTGTCGTCTTAGATTCAGGAGCCATATGCCTACCCCATGCATGTTTAAATTCCCTAGTCCAACACCTAGTAGTCGTAGATCATAGATGTCAACAGAGCTGGTGATAATGGGGAATTTTTGGAAAAATTGATATTATTCTCAATAATCGTTTCTCAGGCAACATTATACAAATAATGCCTAGAGTCAAATAAATAAAATATGTTTATGATATGCTGAAAGCATTGTTTTTTTCCCAGGCTATCTGCATTACTATATGGTTTATTTCATATAAGGAAGATGGTTTATTTCATATCAGGATTGTTATTAGCTTCCAACCCTAAATATATAATGAAATCAAAACTCTTTTTAATAATTTATTTCATGTAATACAGTCCAGGGCGCACACAACCATGGAAGGTAGAATTTTAAAGGTGCTTTTTGCTTTTAACTTAATCCAAGCCATAATTTATTTATAGTAATAAAATTGGATATTACTGGGTCTTGGACGTATTTTGCATATATTTGCATATAACATTCTTATCGGTACATGCGGTAAAAGAATTACGGGATTTTACTGCGTTGCAGGCAGGGGTGAGGTTGGGAAGGAGGTTATGTCCGGGGTTATTCATAGAGGGGCTTGGGGGTTTGATGAACACGCAACTGACTCCTATGGCAGAACAGAACACTTTGTTAATTAAGTGGAAAGATGGTAATTGACACAGAAAATATGTACTTCCATCAGTTTAAATCACCATTGAAAAGAAAAAAAATATAATATATTATATATAATAATATAAAATATCTATATTTAATATTTTAATATACATATAATATTTAATACTAATATTTGTTCTGTAGTAGGGAAAAATTCCTCTCTGACGTGGCAGATTGTGTTCTTCTCGGGTGAAATATACCTGGTTCGTTGTACTTCTTTGACTTGTCTCTGTCCATTTTCTCTGTGTTATATATGAGAGCAGATAGTGAATTTCTGAATTCTAACATTCTTACCATTAAAACAAGTTTATGTACTGTATTTGAAATGTTATGGTTTGTAACCTAAGACTGTCGTTTTTATATTAATTTGGATGATTATGGTTTTGAAAATGGGCCAAACCGCGCCAGAGTTAAACCAGACTCATAGAGGTTCTGGAACGGGTCTTGACCCCCAACATCCTCATCCATATGGTAGCTAATGAGGGATACTAAACAAGAAGTGGGTTCTGGGCCCAACTTGCTCTCTTCTGCTCTTGTTGAGACAAATGGATCCAGGCATTCGGACTGGGGCTGGCATCAACTCGCCCCAACTTCATAACTTACATTTTTGGCACTTAAAATCAAGCTCTCTGACAGTTGAAATCAAGCTCCCTGGCAGCTGAACTCAAGCTCTCTGACAGTTGAAATCAAGCTCTCTGGCTGTTGAAATCAAGCTCTCTGGCTGTTGAAATCAAGCTCTCTGGCAGTTGGACTCAAGCTCTCTGGCAGTTTGAATCAAGCTCTCTGACAGTTGAAATTCAAGCTCTTCTGGCTGTTGAATCAACGTCTGGCAGTTGAAATCTCAAGCTCTGCTGACAGTTGAAATCAAGCTGCTCTGGCAGCTTGAAATCACACTCTCTGACAGTTGAAATCAAGACTACTCTGGCAGTTGGACTCAAGCTCTCTTGGCAGTTGAAATCAAAAAGCTCTCTGGCAGTTGAATCAGCTCTCTTGCACAGTTGAAATCAAGCTGTCCCTTGGCAGTTGAAATCACACTTCTCTAGACAGTTGAAAATTCAAGCCTCTCTGCAGTTGGACTCAAGCTCTCTGGCAGTTGAAAAATCAAGCTCTTCTGACAGTAGAAATCAAGCTCCTCTGCAGTTGCGACTCAAGCCTCTGGCAGTTGAAAATCAAGCTCTCTGACAGTAGAAATCAAGCTCTCTGGGCAGTAAGGGCTCAAGCTCTCATCGGCCAGATAGATCAAGCCCGCCAGCAAAACAACCTCATCATGACAGTTGAATTCCTTCCGTCGGGACTCAGTCCAGGCTGACAGTTGAAATCAAGCCCTGTTGGCAGTTGTGAAATTCACACTCTCTCGACAGTAGAAATCCAAGCTCTCGCGCAGTTTGGACTCCAAGCACTCTGACAGTTGAAATCATGCTCTCTGACAGTTGACATCAAGCTGTCTGGCAGTTGAAATCACACTCTCTGGCAGTTGAAATCACACTCTCTGACAGTTGAAATCAAGCTCTCTGGCAGTTGAAATCAAGCTCTCTGACAGTTGAAATCAGGCGGATGTTTTCTCTAACAAACATTTTTTTTTTGTATCCATATCTATGTCCCAGATCGGCCTGTCTGATCCACCTAGACCTTCATTTAGTATCTGATTTAGTCATCTCAGTATAAATAAACATACACACCATTAAATATAAACTTATCACATAGAAGTCTTGTAGAGGTAGGAAAAATGGCGCTGGAGGAAAAAAAATAAAAATAGGGAAATAAAAGCAGATAGGATCATTAGTATTCTGGATCCATAACATGAGCATTTCGGTGTAACAAGAGTGTATTTTAATGCCTCTATCTCGCCGTCTGTGACCTCTCGCACCGCACTCGCTTCTAGGACATTAATACAGTTAGCAGCAGAACTGAAGATAACAAGGCTTAGGGTATTTGTCAGTACAATCGTGTTAGTTCGCCAGGGGCAATTTATATTAAAGAAACTGCAGCTTGGAAATTACATCAAGCAAAAGGGAATATTCTCAGCAGGGGGAACGCAGAACAGTGGCTGCAATTTAGAAGTCTTTTGCATAACTCGTTTTTTTCCCGTTCGCCATGGAAACAGCATTTGTTTGCATAATAATCTCTGGAAGACAAAAATGATTTTTTTTAATATAAAACTCTATTATATCAGAGGTTACTTGATCTGTTGATAAAAAAAAAGCAAATTATATAAAAGAAAGGTTAATTTTAGGTTTTAGCCTCAAAATTACTATTTTTGTACACACAGACGCGTAAACACAGAGAAATATACACTCTCCCTTATTTGCACAACATCATTTTTTAAAAAGAGTTATTCGTTATTGGGATCGCCCGGTTATCTTTGTAGAGGTTCTGTAGAGGACCGAAGAACGGTGCTCTTGGGCAACAATCATGACGGAGGCTGGAGCTTTTATAGAGTTTGCAGATAGCAGGGCAGAAGCCTTTTTTAAAGGCTCCTGGGGTGTGTGGCTTAATGAGGGGAGGAGTTAGCCATATGTGGAGGTGGAGCTAGCCATGCACAGCCAGACAGCCTTAAATGGCCAGGAAGTAGGAGGGGAAATGGGTGGTGAGTGGGCAAGTCCAACCGCCACTTCCCTGCCCAGAGAATGAGGAAAGTGACCCAGAGACCCGGGGAAGCAGTGCGCCACTCGGAGACTCCGGGTCAAACCTGGAGAGTTCCCAGGTTTTCTTGGGTAAACGGCAGAGAAGTCAAACACAAAGGAATTATGTAGACTGGCAAGTACTTTGTACAATGTGACTGTTGAGTGTTCACTGCTAAATTCATCTTAGGTGCAACCGAGTATCCGACGTTTAGCTTTGTACCTGACGCTTAAATGTACGATTTACTAAATGGGTGCTCTTGGTTTATCCTATGAGTTATCCCAACGCCCCAGAATCATTTACTGAATCTAGACACTCAAGAGGGCCAATTCAGTACAAAGACTGAATGGGAATCCTCATGGCAATATTGGTAACATGGACTTAGGATCCAACATCCAGAAAAAAATAACGAGAGTCCAGTAATGCCGGGAAAATATTGAGCAAAATCAAAATTTTATATAAAGAGTAAGGAGAAGGCCACTATTTTTCAAATTATCCAATTAATTAGATGTACTAACAAAGTGAGCGAATGAACGTTGGATTAGGGATTGGGAAAACCTAACATATAGAAGGCAATTTGAAGGAGAACCCATAAAAAAAATGTAAACAAAATTACTTCAACGAATTTCCAGTAAAGTAACTTTCTATAAATAAAATAATATTAAAATAAATAAATTAAGAAAAATGGTTAGAATTAAATACACTTTATATTTATATACCATTTGGCTCAGTTGCATAATATTTAGTGAAATAGACCTGATTTGTTTGTATTACTAAATTTAGAGAGTATTTTATTGAAGATCTGATTGATCAGTGTTGTCATATACAGATGTCGGCTCATTTACATTTAGGGAGGATTTCAGTACTGGCACGATGCCAATATAATTTTGGGTGTCAGCTACCAATAACAGAAATGTGCCACGTAATTTACCGCACATGAGAATAGAATTTATTTATCATGGAAAAAAAATCACTATTTTGTAAAAAAAAAAAAAAAAATGTTTTACTTTTTTTTTTTTTGCATTTTTAACTGGACTTAATTTTATTTCATTATAAAAAAATGCAAGTGAGTTATATTTGCCTCAACCCATATATTGAACCTGACTATGTATTCTACTCACGTACTTTACTAAATAATAGGTTAAAGAGAAAAAAAATTAATCTATTTTCTACTGGTCTTTTCAACATCAATGTGAGGCTTCTACTTTTTGTTAAGGATGACCTTACAGCAAAAAAGGAAAAACACCTTTTCTGACGATTTCTACAGAAACTGATAAACTCCGCAAAATATTCACATTTCTTTTATTCCGTCGTGGAGCCTATGAAATACTGCATTTATATCTAGGTTTTCCGTTTTCTAGGTTGCTTGTAGATAAATTATTCATGGACACTGGACGTTTCCAGGGGCACGTAAGGCATAAAAAAAAATAACGTGTTATGGGATATTTAAGACTTAAAATGTGTTATTTGGCATATTAACGCAGGATAATTGTACCTGGGAGAACGTATCATACTCATGGCTACATTTATGCCGCAGACACAAATAAAAGTGCTCTTCACAACCTGCTGAAAGCAAAATAATTCCATTAAACATATAGCTGAACGTATAGTTACAGTGGATCTGTACATTTTACAGCTCAGTAGAGTAAACTAAACCATGTAATGGGGTCTATAATTTAAAATAAGCAGTAAACATATATCAGACACAACACATGTTGGAGAGGGCCATAGATGGAACAACCGCCCAGTAGAAGCGGTAGAGGGTAATACAGTGAGGGGGTTTAAACATGCATGGGATCGGCATACGGCTCCTGAATCTAAGACGAGACTAATGGCTGATTAACATACTGGGAACTTCTTCGCTCTGGCTATCGAGTCTTCCCTTTCGAGACAAGGTCAGGACAGCACGCTGACGTTGGTGGGCGGTCCCGCTGACGTTGGTGGGCGGTCCCGCTGACGTTGGTGGGCGGTCCCGCTGATGTCAGTGGGCGGTCCTGCTGACGTCTGTGGGAGGTCCTGCTGATGTCAGTGGGAAACATCCCCTTTAAAGGGAAAATGGGCGGGGAGCGGGGCGCGTCGAGACCCCACTCTTGCGACCCGGAGGATTCGGGTCTTGACTCAGAGAACCGGTGCTCCACCCGGTGCTGATTAAGCAACAAAAATGGGCTATTGCCTGTGGGCCATTGGCGCCATTGTCTCTTATATGTGAACCAACTGGTATCTAAGGCTGGAGAGAGGACTACACCCCCCCTGGGGCATTCAATAATTAGCCAGATAATCATTAGATATCTTATGATTAAAAAAATAATTAATAATGCACATAGTATTAGATTTATTTTGTATATTTAATATATTTTTGATTACACTCTTGCATATTCTTTTCTTTTTTTTTTTTATATAATTGGCATAATTGTAATCAAATCTAAATTAATTCAATAAGAATTAACGACATTTGGCCAAGAAAAATTCGGCACATTAGAATACCAATTTTCTTGCCAACGAAACATATTATTTATCAAGAATTAAAGGTAAATTATTAATTTTCTGAATATGTAAACATGGATAAATGTGTAATTATCTCACAACAGATCGCACTAAGCTGTTGGAAAATATAATTGTAAAATATTCAATATTTATTCATAAATATCCTATCCAGTTGCTATCGGTGCCAAAACAACGCGGTTTAATCCAAATATTGAACAATCTTTAAGAAAAATAATAATACTGATAATATTACAAAGTGGAATATATCATTATCTTACGATCCTTCATATAAGCAACATTGATGTTGTGACCCCAGGAAATCAACTTTTATTGATACCAATTTTAATACCAATTTTAATTTTAACAAAAATTGCCAATTTCGTTGCGTTCATACGAGTATCCAAAAACAATGGAAAGGACCCCAATGGAAACAAAGCAGAGAACACCGCATTTTTACTTGCATCTCATTGCTTTTGTTGCTCCCTCGCTCACTGTCTCACTCACTCTCTCACTCACTGTCTCTCACACGCTCTCTCAATGTCTCCGTTCCTTCCCTTTTGGCCACTTCCATGTCTCGTTCTCTTTTTTTCTACGCCTGCGCTTCTTCTCTTGCCTCTTCTTGTTCTTCTGTCTTCTTTCTCCTGTCTTCTTTCTTCATCTGCCTCTCCCCGATACCAACTCTGTTATGCAGGATGGAGCCGCCGCACACACACACCGTCTCTCCGGAGTATTGCCGATAGATTTGCCGACAGATCGGCCCCGTCCGGCCCCCGTCTGGTCTGCCTGTTTCTCCTTAATCCGTCGTTGGTCTCGTCTTAGATTCTTTATAAAACCTTAAACTTTACATCAAAACAAGTGTTTGCGGATAGGTTATTTACAGTCTCTGGGCAAAACCCAAAGAGTTCCCAGGTACGATGGGGGGGTCAGATAACCCAAGAGGTCGATCACCCCCCCCAGACCTGCTCCCATGATACGTCACTGGATATAAGACTAGTATCATTATCTACTTATCCTTACATTACTGCGGTGTCCTTGTTCAGTTTTAGTTTTCATCAAGTCCCCGAGATTTAACGAAAACGTGCTTATAACAAACTGTCGAATTATTCCCGTCTGTTTTCCCCCAAGAAATGTTATTCCATTCCGAACTGGTTCTTACCACAGAACATTAACCTTGTGTTAAATCTCAGTATTGTTTCTTCTTACCATATAATAGACTCTTTTTTTTTTAATTTTTTTTTTTATTTCTTCCCAAAGAATTTACTGTATTAGTTTAGTCACCTAATTGGAACGCATCCTGCTCGGCAAAATCCAGGGAGCCCAGAAGCAGATGTATAATTAATTAATTAGCTGACAAGGACCCAGTGAAGCCTAAAACCTGTGTAATTATTACATGCGACTCATTTACACAAAGATAAAACACCATGCGAACAATCCGCTAACTTATCTCTGGAGCTCCTGGAATGGAGGCTAATATTTTACAATTGTCGCGAAGCATGGCTACATGATATCAGTGCATAAAATAAACATGCTTCATTACCTGGACGCGGGGGGGGGGGCGGGAATTGAATTCAACGGAGGAGAATTTGTCGGGTAAGATTACAAACAGATGTTTATTGCTTGCTTGATACAATTACGCTCTCTACAGTTAATGGCTTTCAACTAGGACACGCGCATGCATTGCCCGATCTCCGCGGAATTTATGGCTCGGTGGAAATAATCACCCAACGCAGGGACGTGTTGGTCGAGAA
>VKOC01035661.1:0-15709 GCA_009364415.1 Spea multiplicata | reverse complement strand
AACACACATATACACATACACTGCCCTTACACACATATACACGGACACTGCCCTTACACACACATATACATGTACACTGCCCTTGGATTTTGGAATCAAAACATTTGCTACTGCAAACAATTTTAGATGAAAAAGTTCCATTTTATTTAGTGGAACAAAACAGCGATCACATTATTCTTCACAATATTCTTGTAAGAAACTTTTATTTCTTTATTAATTCAGGTAAACTATTTTTCATATTTAATGACCAGTATGAGAGAGTGTGCTCGCCATTCACACCTGAGACCTTGTAACACTAACAAGTCACATGACACCGGGGAGGGGAAATGGCTAATTGGGCCCAATTTGGACATTTCCACTTAGGAGTGTACTCACTTTTGTTGACAAGGATTGGCCATTAATGGCTGTTTTGAGGGGAAAACCAAATTGAGACTGTTATACAGGTTGTAAACTCACTAAATTACATTGTAGCAGGGTGTCATTTCTTCAGTGTTTTCTCATGAAAATATATAATAAAATGTTTACAAAAATGTGAGGGGTGTACTCACTTTTGTGAGATACTCTCCATATATTCTCTAGAGAAGGGGCTGAAAGGAAGGGTCACATCAGCTTTTAAACAAACTGCATGGTACGGAATGCAGGTGCCGCAGGCTCAAACTCCAATTCGAACTAAAGTGGAGGACCATGACGTGGCCTGCAAGAACCTGACTACTGAGAGAAGGGGACCATAACATTCAAGGAGTGGGTTCTTATGGATAAAAATCTGTATTTTGTTATACAGAAAATGTTGTTATACTAAATATACCCAATATATATTTTATTGGGTTTGTTATATTGATGATGTAATTTTGATTTGGGTTAGGACACATAATGAATTTAATCAGGTCCTCTGCTACCAAGCAGAGGACTTTTTCTTTAATGTTATAAATGTGTTTATATGACATCAGAATGGGAGCCGTGGAAGAATGTGAACAAACTCTTTGGAACATCTCAGGGACTCTAGAACACCATTCACGGCTCCCGGACACATCAGACAAATTGATTATGGTGTTGTTTGTAAAATAAATGACACTAACCGGCAGTATTTTTTACATTTTATTTCTTATCTAATGGCAGGTAGGCAGGTTAAACAGAAAGAGACACAATTCATTAGCAGATTTCCAGATGTCTTTGTAGTTGTCATCTGCAATGGTCTTCAATATAATTGTGCCATCATTTCTTCTGTACCTGCGAGTACAATCATCTTCTGCGTCTGCAAAACATTCAATAAAAATGTATGGTTACACATGGGCAATACACACGAAACGGATTGGGCAATAACATTAACACACGTTAATAGATTGTAAGCTCACAAGAGCAAGGTCTTCTTCAATGCTTGTATGTCTTACCATGTGTTATTGTTAAATTGTAAATTGTTAGTTTTAATGTTGGTCATTTTTACTCTCCCACCGGTATAATTTGGGGGATCTGCTGGTGCAGATGAAGAGGAGAACCCTGCTCTTGCAAGCTTATTAGTTAGAATAATTAATATTGGGTAATAATCAGAAATGTGACAGTTTCCCTTTAAGATTGTTTTTTTCTTGAGGACCCCCTTAAATCTATGCTCACAATCCTCCCTCGGCCTCCACCACAGCCAAGCTGAACACGATACTTCTTTTTCTCTGTCCCCATCCCATGGATCCCCACCACTCGCCCCTTCTGCTTACCTTAACCGCTTTCGCCACCTTGTGATTTACTGAAAGAGAAATAGTGATGATTAGCACTTTGTGGGTCATATCACACAAGGTATGCAATCAAAAAGCCATTCTGCAGAATAAAATAAAAGAGTTACATATATTACCCCACGAGGATAGGTGCCATGGTTTGTCCCAGTGAATGAGTTTCATGTTAAAAAACAAACAAGATCATTTAATCCCTCTGGTTTTATGATCATTTTTTGTGAGTAATGTAGTGCAAATTCATTAATTACAAGAATTGAGTGGGTAGTGGAGGAGCCTCACTGCAGAAGTGGTTGAGACAAATACAGTGTGGGAATTTAGTAATGAATGTGATCTGGGATGTGTTTGCTTGCACCTCCATAATTAACCTCAATGATGGCTTAGGGTCCTTTTTTTACATGCACTTACTCTATCAGATAAATGGATGGTGACGCATGAGGGTAAAAGAATCCCATGGAAATATACCTAATGCAAACGTAGGGGACACATACAGCGGGGGGGGGTACTTACATGCATTGCTTCAAGATGGTTCTGGGATGGAAACATTTGTAAATCAGGAAAATGAGGATGGGCAGGCAGAGCACAGCAATCACTGTAAGAAACGCACACAGGCGGTTATTGGTTTTCCGGCAGCACCGGGGTCGGTATTAGATGAGGACGGCCGGAAAGGCTCACTTACCTATGGCATACCACGGGAACGCTGTTCTGGACTCCTGCTGCTTTCCAGAGGGAAGCGGCATTATTGGCCGAGCCTGTCCGGTTCCTGGAGATAAAGCGGGGATGGCAGGGTTTAAATGTTACTTATATGACTTGAGGATAGCGCTTCCCCATTCACATGATCACCCGGGGGGGAATCCTAAACACGTTATTGAAGCGATCACTATAGTTATTCACAATATGAGAATGATGAGAACCTACCTATGAAGTTTAGGAGTAAGAACGCAAATAATCCAAGCAGCAGCTTTGGACGTCTCATCTTGCGACTTGCTTCGTCAAATCCTTATAGAATCTGATGGCAGATACAGCTTTTGTGGGCAATTTCTGCTGCTTTACACAAGTCTGTAGTGTGATGTTATAGAGCCTCGGAGTTCTATGATGTCATGCTGTGTTCTACTTATGCAAATCCATGTTATGGCTGGTGGAAACAAGGACTGGCTTTTGGACATAGTTTAACTAAATATACCCAATATGTATTTTATTGGGTTTGTTATATTGATGATGTAATTTGGATTTAGGTTGGGACACATAATGAATTTAATCAGGTTATGGTTTATCTCAATAACAACAACAATAAAGATTTGAAGCTGACATCAGTGATTAATGACCTGGAACTCCTGTTTCTCAATTTAAAAATTATCAATGAAGAAAATGTTGTCATTAAAATATCAGGGAGACAGTTATCATCCATCTAGGGGGATACCTGTCGGTCAATACCTTTGGGGCAGAAAACATTATCTCTATGGTTTCAGATTTTGTTCAAAAAGCTAAGGTTATTAAAAAACAGTTTCAAGTTAAGGGCTACTCACACAAATGGTTAAAATGTGCCTATAAGAGAGCATTAATGGGCAATCTTTTAATTATTTTCAATTATTAATGTAATTATCTGATGGCAGATTTTTTAGGAATTCTTATTAAAGTTATTATAAATAAAAATTGATGTTGGATGATACAGCAGTGATTAGTGATTATAAGTATATATAATTCTAGGGGGAGGAATTATTTGTCTTTATATTTTCCATTAATAGTTCATGGGTAATTTATAAATTAGAGCATGAGGTCCGAGCTCAAAAACAGGTTGTGGTTCATATAATGAAAAGACATAAGATTTGTGCTGGTGGTACAGACTGCCCTTTAAGTTTAACTCTTTAGTTTAGGTGGGTTACACTAATGATATCGTTTTTATCACCAGCATATGTCATTACTATTTATTGTGAAATAAAGCGTAATAAAGGTTACATGTTTCATTTATTTTAATGATGTTGGTGTATTTATTGGGATGTATTTCCCTCTAGTCTAAGTAGTATATAGAACTGGTTTAGTTGCATTATTCAGTATGGTACAATTTAATGTCTATTTACTGAATGTATATGCTTACAGATCCTCCTCCTGAATGGGGGAATAGTCTCCCCAATATATTAAATGCCAGAGAAACTCTTAGTGGGCATAATATATTTTTTACATGATGCAAAAAAATATCTGGGCATGAAGTTGCCAGAAAAACTATGCTTCCAAAATATTCCAGGGGTAATATAGTAAATCAGTACAGATCTCAAAAACTTCATTTCATTTTCAGAAACTAAAAGAAGGTATCACATTTTACAAACCCTGAAACAACAACTGGGTCTGAATCTCCTGTTTCTGAAGGATTATAATGATTGTCTTCTCCATCCCGCAATCAATTGGCTCACAATCCAGAATCCAGCACAAGGCAATAAAAAGCAGCAAAGCATGAGGTTGTAAGGGACATAACCAACCTTCTTACGCTGTACCCAAATATATATAATAATATATATATATATACCCTAAATAAAGAAAACACTAGACACAAATTGGATGAAACAGGCCGTGGTCCTTTATTTATTTTACAATTCAAACAATAACTGTCAACAGTAACATTCATAACTTAATAAACAAATATAACGTAACCATATATACCAGCCCTTGGCCCAAGCCCAGAGCATACCAGACTAGACTATTTAACTTTGCCAAGGGCCATAAAAGCCAGAAGGCATAATTTAAACCTTAACGTTCACCCCATGATATACGGCCACCATACCCTGATAAAAGACCACGACAAATGCAAGTAATAAATACACAAATTTAAGGGTGGGTGGGAGGTCGCATCTTCATCAATTCCTCCAGGGCATCTTCAGCTCACCAGCCTTGCTGTTGCTCACCAGACTCAAGGTCAGTGCAGACAGCTCAGCAGTTCGCCAGGTAAGACATCCGTTCACAAACCTCCCAACATTTCAAAATGTGAAAGAGGGACACTCACCAATACAAGCAATTGTTCTTTAAAATGTCGCGCTTGCATCGCCACTTAAAACAAGCTTTATTTTTGCCAGCACAGTCATGCATATTAGAAATAACCAACACATTGAATTGAATTCCTGTAAGGCTCAGCCAGACATACTACTTCCATGATGCTGGCTGAGCGTCATGGGAAGTGCAGCAACAGTAAATCTGCAGATGCTAGCTGTGAACTAACATTCCTATGATTCTCAGCCAGCCAGGTGTCAACCATAATGCTGGCTGAGCATCATTGGAAGAGTAGTCCACAGCAGCAGAGATTTTTTTTTGTTTATTAAAAAAGGCTAATATTAGCCTTCCTCCAAGGACCCCTACACACTGCCTTTACACACACCTGCCCATAAACATAAATATACACATACACTGCCTTTATACACACATATACACATACAGGCCCGGACTGGGACAAAAAAATAGGCCCAGGCATTTAAGCCTGAGCAGCCCATTTTTACTTATTTATTTATTGTTAAAGCCCACCCTTCATGTACCATCTTTGCATTTACTCACTCATTCACACAAATCATTAACACATTCATTAATGCAGTCTCACAAATCATTCAAGCAATTCATCCACACATGAATTCATTAATTGTCAAACGCATTCACACAATTCATCCACACATTTATTCATTCATTCTCATATGCATTCACACTACCCCCTCTCCCCATCTTATCTGCCCCTTCTCACTATGTTCCCCCTTTTCACTATGTACTCCCTCTCACTATCTAATCCCCCTCTCCCCCTTCTCACTGCACCTCCCCTCCCTCACCCTACTTACCTTGTTGCCGGAGCAAGCAGCAACTGCGACCGGGCCAGGGCCGGATTGACTTAGGGGCTGGGGGAGCTGCAGCTCCAGGCCCCTACCTTAAAATAGGCCCAGTCAGGACCGTAGAGGCCGCATAGGCCGTAGATGCCGCATAGGCCCAGTCAGGACCGGACTGACTGGGCATATGCGGCCTCTACGGCCGCTTTAACGCAGAGCCTCTTAAGCCCGCCGCAACTGCGACCGGGTTCGCCACTCTAATTTAAACCCTGTGCACACCCGTAAGGCCGGCCCTGGTGGGGGCTTCCCGGCCCCTTAGAGTGGCGAACCCGGTCGCAGTTGCAGCGGGCAGGTGCCCCTTATGCCCTGCGTTAATGCGGCCGTAAAGGCCCAGTCCGTCCGGTCCTGACTGGGCCTATTTTAAGGTAGGGGCCTGGAGCTGGGCCTGGAGCTGCAGCTCCATCAGCCCCTAAGTCAATCCGGCCAGTCCGGGCCTGCTTACACAAAGATTTGTGTGAGTCAACAAGGTTGATGTTCCTGGAGGGATACGTCAAATGGCAAATGATTTATGTAAAATGCTCAGAACTGTGGCAACTGGCATTTACTGTGGATATGTGCAAGGAAAATTACTGTAGGGTAAGAAAACCCATCGGTAGAGTATACAACGTTCAATAAGGTCCTAACCTCATCATCCGAGGAAAGAGATTTAGGGATAATTATTTCAAAAGGAATTATTGGTAGGTAGACAATGCAGTAGAGCAGCAGGAAATGCTAACAGAATGCTTGGTTGTATAGGGAGAGGTATTAGCAGTAGAAAGAGGTGCTTAAGCCGTCGTACAGTGCATTGGTGAGAACTCAATTGGAGTATTGTACTCAGTTCTGGAAACCGCATCTCCAGAAAGATATTAGTAGAAATTTCAGAGAATGGCTACAAAAATGGTTTATGGATTGCAGGATAAAATTTACCAGGAAAAGTTAAAGAATCTTAACACAGCATGAAGCTGTAGGAATCCCGTCTTGGCTGCTGCAACACTCTTCTGGTTTGCATTCCATGTCTCTCCTCTGCAGTCTGTCCTAAATGCTGCTGCTAGGCTTCTCTTCTGCTTCCCCACTTTGTGAAACCCTCCACTGGCTCCTTATTACCTTTAGAATTAAATTTAAAATCCCGGTACTAACATATAGGACTCTCCATAACACTGCTCCTTCATACATTTCTGACCTCATAAGCAAACACTCTCCTAGCCCATCCTTACGTTCTTCCCATGGGCTAAGGCTCTCCTCCTCACTTATCACCTCTTCCTTTTCTCGTCTACAAGATTTCACTCGAGTTGCCCCTTATCTCTGGAATCTACTTCCAACGAACCTTCAGCATTCACCCTCCCGACATTCAAGAACCCACTTCTTCAGAGAAGCCGCACCATCTTAGCTGCTAGAACCTCCTTGTCACTGATACAACCACCACACTACCTCTCACCCTTTCTCTGTGCCTTATGTTTGTCACCCCATTCCTTCAAGATTGTAAGCTTGCGAGCAGGGCTCTCTCCACCTAATGTATCGGCTTGTCTTAGCCTTGTCATACCCCTTGAATATATGTATTGTATTAAGCGCTGCGTAAATTGTTGGCGCTATATAAATAAAAGATAATAATAATAATACTAGAGTACAAAACCATCAAATGTTCTTTATAAAGAACTATTAAAAAACTATTAATATGTTCGGTTTTTCTCATAAATGGTCAGCCAAAAACCCTAAAGTATTATTTTGTATTACCGAATATTCTCTTCAGTCAAATAAACAATCCATTCTCCTCTGCGCAAGGCATCTACTGCCAAGTACATTTCTAGAGTAGGCTAAGCTGCTTTTGATGCCGTGACCGGCATTACACCAGCAGGTGTCGCTCTTTCCCTCTCTAGAAATCTACTAATTTACTAAGCACGCAGCTCCAGTGACACTCTTTGCTTTTAGTATTTAATGAATGCACAGTATCCGTGGATCTAGTAACCAAGGTAAACAGTAAAAACCAAACCAGGGAAACAGGCAGGTCGGTATATGCATTACTGCTCAAGGGCTCTGTTTCTGGAGATCATCTTGAGTCGAATGAAAATTCTACATTATATGTGTTCCTAAGAGCTGAGGACATGCTATGATTTCAAAGGGTCAAAGGTGTAACTGGATAAGAAAAAAACAATCATTTTACTGAATCACCTTGGTGCCTAAGGTCAATAAATCAGCTACTGATAACAGATCACAAGTAGCAAGCCAAGGCCTCGCCCTGACTAGTGACTGATGATGGTCCCAGGACTACAGAATGGGCAACTCAGTGAGGAAAGGAAAAGCTGTGTTTGTGGATCCTACACAGGTTAAGAACCTACAGCTCTACAAGGCAGGTAAGACTGATTGGCATATAGATTTACTGGGGGGTATGTTGATACTTGGCTGTATTTTTTAAAACAATTAGCCATTGTGTTGCAATTGTAGGGTAGTGAACAAGAGTATCCCATTGTGTTCACATATAGCACTAAGCACTAGCATTGATCTTTAAGATCAATTCTATAAATTAATTCTGCCAGAGGTTATATTTATGCAGGCTTATTGTGGTGTACAGTGGTAATTGTAGCAACATTTCATCTGATTGCCCCACTTTGACTGTATTGCACTGCATATATTAACCCTATTGTCCCAAATTAATTAGTGCATAATATTTCTGATCATGGACACTACAGATTTTTGTTTTGAATCTAGATTTTATTAATAATAATCACTATTCGTTTTCACACTAATTCTAAATATAGCAGACACATTACCCTAACACACCTTCTCTACATTCATATAAGAAAAAGGCAAACTATGTTAATTCTGTCATTGTGAATTACATAGGCACAGATTGTGATTTGAGTTGTAGATTGTAGCAGTTCTGGATACATGTGCACTCTTCTGTGTTAATTGGGTTGTCAAATGCAATAAAGAAAGTGGGGTGTTGAGCTGTATAGCTGGAAACATTAATAGTAGAGAGAAGTGGTTCACTCTTTAACGCAAACCCCCCCTAACAAGCAACAACAACAATGTGCTGTCGCGTGTATCCAGCTGTCAACTCCACTTCATTAGGTGGCCACTGGCTTTAAGGTTCCAGGGACACCTTGTCATCCCTATTCCAGCCCTGATGCATATAGTAGAATATTTAGGTTGGTCAGTGCCCTAGGCTGACCATGATCAGCACTCAACTGCCCTCCCCCTTTAGCCTACCTCTCTGGGTCTGATGTCATAATATGGATGTCTGTCTCAGAAGGACATGTAATACAAGGTAAAGATAATATGGAGTTTGTAGCGGGTAGGAAAAGATCTCCATAGTGTAAATAAATAAATTGGTTACAAGAGAGCTATTTAGTCTGGTCAGCTGGTTCATTGAGCAAAGTTGCAATGGGGAGCTTGATTGCCCAACAGGGTGATCTGCCCCTGGTTTCATAGCAGCCCTCGGCCAAGACACAATACCCACTTCAACAATAGTACATAAACTATGTGTGTGGTTGTGTGTGCAGTAGGGTCTTTGTGTTTGCCATCTCTTTCCAATTTGGCCAGCCATAATCAAAGAGAGGAAAAGTGTCCGTACAAGGGACCAGTGTAGCAAGGTTTGTGAAGATCTGTAGAATGTCATTAAATTGTCCACCACAGACCTCAGTAAATATCCACCATGTGCAATGATAGAGAATGTCACCTTATTTTGCAATAAGTGGTTGGGCTATTGTAGTTTCACCAATCACAATAAAACTGTTATAATATAATCCAATCAGAACCATGGCTATATTTAGCATACCCTTCATGTACATTATTTAACGAATTTAGTAATGACAAAAACATTATCCAGACTATAAATATGGTCTACTAATCAGTATTTGTTCAAAATCCTTAGAGCTGTAAGGCTTTGATAAGAGATATCCTTGGGTGTGTACTTTGTAGCAGGGCCTTATCAATAACTTTCAATTACGTTGCAGACATTGGCTGCTGCCATTATGTATCTGGTACAAAGTAGGTTTTAACCAGTAAATCCAAGTATTTGAGTAACAACTACGAATTCCTCTACTAATCCTTCGTTATTAGTGGATGTTGTTGGTTGAGTCCTGAATTGCCCATTACTTTCATGCACACATTTCCTTGTACCTTGTTACAAAGCATGGTTTTGTGATCCGGGTACTTCGGTGGATTAAGAAATATATCTATATTTTATGCATGGGAATATATATCTATTATGAGCTATGTAACATTTTGTGTTCGTATATTATAATGTTGAAAATATGGACCCTAGAAAGTATTACCTCTGCATTAGAACAATGGTCCCATATATGTCTTCGAATGCCCTATAATGTAAATGTATGTCCTAACCAGGTAAACCCTCCTTTATTTTCTAAAGATAAGAAATGAGTAAGCAGTATAATAATACAGGTGTCTTTAAGCAAAATATCACAGTTTGAGAGCAGGCAAACAATTATGATCAATGTCAAATAGATGGTCCTATAAATTATTTTAATAAGATATTTGCTTCTATTATTTAGTCATTGAAGACAACAGCAATAAATCTCCAGAGATAATAAAATACAAAAGTGATGGAAATGAAGGCAGTGAATGGAAAAAGAACCCGAAGACTGCCCTCAAGATTAAACTTCAGGAATTCATCGGCAGCAGTGATATTGTGATCTTCAGCAAGACAACATGTGGAAAATGCACAAAGGTAACACATCATTTCTAGATGAGCCAGTGTTATGTAGGAACTGTAAAGCCTGCATATTTCGTAATAGAAAAATAACAATAAGATATGTAGACATGTGTTACCTGAAGCATAAAGAGTATATTATGCAGCAATACAAAACCAAACCATACGAAAACCATATGTTAACCGATATATAGAGAATATAGTCTATAGAATAATAAAGTCTCTGTAATAATAAACACCCTGTAAAGTTCCTTCATAGGATCATAGCCTGATAATATTGTATAATATAATCTTGCCCGAGTTATATCAATTTCTGCTGTATTATCACCCTACGTGCTACCACATGCTTCATGGTGCTGTCCAATTTACATAATCATTGTACCCTTACAAATATATGGCACATCTCACAAACATGTCAGATCTTGATTATGCCTTTAGCTTAATTCAATAATATTCTTCAAATGAGCAAAAACAATATTTTAAATTATGCATGAATTAACCATTAAATGTTGTAAAAATACTGGTTGCTTGTAGCTGTGACGATGATTAGATTAAGGATGAACAGAGGTCTGAACGAGTCTCATGTCAAGACAGAAAATCTACAAATATTTATTCATGAAAAACCACATACTGGAGAAAGAACTGTCATGCTTGAAGGGCCAGCGGTGCAGAAACTGGGTATTCAGTAGGGTCTCAGACAAAACGATCAGGAGAATGCAAAGGGTATAAAAACCTCAGCTCTCGATACCATGAGTCAGTCCTATACAGCAGGTCACTTGGAGGTTGACAACACTTGACGTGTCAATGGCAGGTAGAGAGGTGAAAATAGAACACAATCTGAAAGGTAATACTCTGTAAATCTTGAAAACAAAAGGTGTAACAGTCTTTTAGGCATCAGAGCGGTGCTGTATAATCGATTTCAGACAAAACCCATGGGTTACAGCGGAATGACTAAGCAGGGTACACGTATACCACTGGAGGCTGATGCATGGGGGCCAGATGACACGGGCAGGCAGAAAGGAAAATATCATAGTCAGGGTAGCCGAGGTCAGGAATCAAGACAAGGCAGGGTAGGTAGATAATAAGTCAGGGTGGCTAACCAGGATGGTAGGCAGACAAGATATACTTGTAGTATAAAAGCCAGGGTCATGAACTGGAGCCAAAATGCATAAAGCAGAGTGTTGTGAGGGTTTAAATAGCCCTCCAATTCTAGCCCCTGCTTCTAATGAAAAATGAGGCTTGGAGACATGTCTCCGTATGGCCGCTGTTTGCCCTTTTTTCATTCAGAAATGAAGTTGTTTGTCACTCAACCTAACACGCACTGTGTCATGCACAACATTCACTCGCTTTCACACTCTCATTCACTCTCACGCTCTTTCTCAATGTTTTCTTGCCTTCTCTGTCCACTGTCCCCATGTCCCTGTCTCCTTTTCTGAAGATCCGTTTCTTCTCTTGACTCTTCTTTCTTTGGCTGATTCTCCCCGGTATCAGCTCCGCTAACGAGGCCCCCAGGAGCACTTCTGCAAAAGGGCGGTGAAATGGGAGAGAGGCTGACCGTGTGGTGCACCTCTTGCGGAAGTACTCTGAAAGGCCAGAAAAATACAGACGGATTTGCAGAGAAAGAAAGGTGCAGAAACACTTTTCTTTCTCTTCTAATCTGTCTGCAGTGCTCTAGCTTCTAGAGCATATAGAATTATCTTAAAATTACCTGGGTGTAAACTGCATAAACATTCACAGTACAGGGTGGAAGAAGTACACCTCTAGACTAATTAGTTCACCAAAAGTGCCGTCACAGGATGCCGGAGCCCAGAAGTTCCCAGGTATAGTAATGTTAATGCTACATCATACAAAGATATTTTAGACAATTATATGCTTCCGACTTTTTCTGTTCCAGCATGACTGTGCCTCTGTGCAGAAATCATGGTAAATAAACACCTTACATAAATCTCTGGAACATGCTAACATATCTCATAAAACAATGAACAAGAAAGTATGTGCGAGTAACCTCGAATTCACTGCATGCCTGTCTCTCTCTTTGACGGTTTAACATTGTTTAGAAAAGGCAATTCCAACCTGGACTGTTGCAGCAGTACGGAGAGACAGGAAAAAGTGCTTGCAGGGGTTGTCCAGCCCCTAGAGAGGAGGGCCCTGTTGCAGTTGTGACCGCTGCGACCCCTGTAGTTACACCACTGTGCATCTTCCCCAACCATACTGGCAAGATGAAACAAACTTGAGTTGTTTGGAAGAAGGACACAATACTAAGTGTAGAAAAAAGGCATAGCTCACCAACATCAAAACCTTATCCCAACTATGGTAGAGAAGGCATCATGGCTTGGGGCTGGTTTGCTGCCTCAGGGCCCCGACGGCTTGCTATCATTGACAGAAGAATTAATTCCCAAGTATGTAAAAACATTTTGCAGAAGAATTTAAGGGCTTTCTGCCACTTAAAGCTCAACAAAAGTTGGGTGATGCAACAGAACAACACCCCAAAGCACAGGAGTAAATCAACGACAGAATGGTTTCAGAAGAAGAAAATAAGCATTCTGGAGATGCCCAGTCAAAGTCCCAATCTCAACTCGATTAAGACGCTGTGGTATGACCTCAGGAGAGAGATATACACTAGACATCCCAAAAACATTGCTAAAACTGTTTTATAAAGAGGAACGGTCCACACCGGTCTGTTCCACAGCTACACCCTGCACTGTGGGCTGTTCCATAGAATGTAGACACGAGAATCTACAATTATTTGTGTGTTATTAGTCAAAGCGGACTGTTTGTCTATTGTTGTGACTTTGTTGGAGATGACATTTCATGGCAAATATACACACAAATCCAGTTAATTCCAAAAGGATTCGCATTTAATTAACCCTTGAGCACAATAGGCGGTCCCTAAACCCATTGAAAACTATGCATTTTGAGCCCGTACATGTACGGGCTTTGTCATGAAGGGTTTAAAAATATGTTCACCTCCAGACAAGCAATGTTTTTTTAAGGACTGATTAGTATTCCTGTATGTGTGGCACGCATTTCAATGTGAGTGCTTTCCTGCCAGACCACGGAGGAAATGGGCAGCTGCAGCTTCTACCCAAGCACAGTTTTAACTTTGAACAATACAATCAAAGTACTTTGATATGCTTTGATCTTTTAGGGGGCTCCCTAGGACACAGAATCATCCTTTTAACAGAACCTACAGTGAGATATCCGAGAGCTACATACATCAGTTAAAGTGATGGTTTAGACAAAGTTTGTTTTCAGCCGCAGTTAAACTTGTCAAACTAAGCATAATCAGGAATACTGGAAAATCGTATTGTAATCTAAGTAATATATAAAAGTTAATTGCAGAAATACAAGTATCATCAACATAGAATTTGCCACTGTTTATAGTTTCTATATAGGGCTATGTTAGACATAATCATGCAGTGATTAGTCATGAATTCCCATTTAAGAATGAATGCTTAATTGAAGAGATGAAGCGATGACTACTGTTAATTAAGAAAGATTGATTTTTTTATTTGTTATGCTGTATAGATATTGAAATTGAAATCCAAACTCCATTAATAACATCATTGGTTCTGTGTCCATGTAAATATGATCACTTAAATAACAGTGGTGCCCTGGTAAAGTTACAAATGCCCAGGTGCCTTTAAAACAGCTGAAAGTATTCATCACTATATCTAACCTTTACTGTATGTGTCGGAGTCCTTAGATCCTAATGACAAGCCAGGAATTCACAGTAAACGGACTCAAAAAGGGCTTGAATGGAAGGAACATTAAACACTGACACTCTTAACACAATATGTAGCTCAACCCTAGGGCAATTGTGGAATTATATTCTGTGTGAAATACTGATGGGTTATTTTTGGCTCTAGAAAAAAGACTGCTGAAACAAAACCATCCTTGTGTTAAGTACGCCAATTCCATATGTCTAGAAAGTATTGTTGGCTTCTTCCAAGGCATGGTACTTCAAATGCGTGGTCAGGAGCCAATGATGGCCACTAAGGCTCTTACCCTGCCCTTACAGTACTGAGCACTTCACTCAGACCTGGAGTGGCGACAGATTGGCTTGACATATCGCATGATGAATAGGTATGAAAATGTAATGTTCGTCCACTAGAATGCAACCATCAATCCGGCTGAAGGTACTGAATGAGGCTCTGTAGAGCACTGCTGGTTAGGGATTTCCAAACTCATTTACACAGAGACATTAATGCTAAAGAAATGCAAAAGGGAAATTTCCAATATGTCTCTTAGCACCTAATTGTAAATATTATGTTAGAAATGCATGAGCACATGACTTAAACCTATATACTTTATTTTGTCTTTGCACAGGTTAAGAGCCTGTTAGACAACATGAACACCCCATATCTGGCAGTGGAGATAGACCAAATGGGTAAGACATATAATGCCTCATACAATATTTCTTTTGATACTGGTGTTTAGACAGTTTGGTCTTAATGGAGAAAAAATAAGTCACTGTAGTCACCATGTGTGCCATGTACAATTCTATTTACATTGTGATAGCAGGATCAAGATAGCGTTAGGTAAATACAGGTAGTAATAAGTAGGGCTGCAACAACGAATCAATAAAATCGATAATAATCGATTATGAAAATCGTTGACATCGATCAGTTGAATCGATTTTTATCGATTTATAAAATGATTTTTTTCAGAGCAAATGCTCTGAAAATCTCCCCTCCTTCTATAATCCGACCTCAAATAGAGATCAGATCATAACTCTAGAATCCAGACCCCCCTCAAAGCTGCAGGAGACCTGGATCCTCTCTGCCACCCGGTGAGGGTCTGTGCAAAACGCGCAGACATCTGCTTCTCCCCTCCCCTTCCGCTTCTCCCCTCCACTTCCGCTGGGGCTTCTATTACTGAACCCGGCGTCACGTGAACTTCCGGCTATAAGGCGTATCAGGGGGCACAGTGGCATAAAGGGGCTATAGGGCATATCAGGTATGTTGGCACTAGTGGCAGTAAAGGGCATAAGGCATATCAGATGGCACAGTGGCTTAAAGGCGGCTAGAAAGGCAATATCAGGCGCAGCTGGCAAATGGCATATAGGGCCGCCGAGGTAAAAAAGGCATATCAGGCCAATTCGGTGGCATATGAAAGCGGTTAAAAGCATGATCAGGGGCAGGGATGCATATCAAGGGTAAAACGGCAATATAGGCTATAAGGCATATCAGCGGGCACGCTGGGTCGGCAATATCCGGGTGTATAACACTACTCGGGCACTAGGGCATAATCAGTGGCAATAGGGGCCTAGATATAAGGCATGATCAGGGGGCACAGTGGCATATAGGGGGTACAAGGCATATTAGGGGACAGAGTGGCAAATCAGTGGCATATTGGGGGCTATACGGCATATCAGGAGGGGTATAAGGCATATCAGGGGGTATAAGGCATATAATGGGACAGAGTGGCATATAGGAGGTATAAGGGGGCACAGTGAAAATAATCGTTAGTTGCAGCCCTAGTAATAAGGT
>VKOC01035645.1:0-16757 GCA_009364415.1 Spea multiplicata | reverse complement strand
GATGTGTATGTGTAAGAATGTTAGGATTGATGTGTATGTGTAAGAATGTTAGGATGGATGTGTATGTGTAAGTGTGTTAGGATGGATGTGTGTGTGTATATGTATGTTAGGATCGTTGTGTATGTGTAAGTGTGTTAGAGGTAGTGTGTATTAGCATACGTGTGTGTTTGAGTACTTATGTGTGTTAGTGTGAAAGGTTGTGTAAAATGTGTGCCAGTGCTTACTTTAGCTACTGGGGGGGTCAGTGTCTAATGGGGCCACTTGTTTTTTCCTGCCCCCAGGCTAAATGGTGTCAGCCCCCTCATTTACAACTGCCCTAGAGTTGCACTTCAAGACACTTTCTTGATGTTTAGGGGGGGAGCAGCCAACACCAAGTGGGGTAGAAGTCACAGCACACCTGTGATTGGGCACACAAGCCCATGTGACATGGAGAGAAAAGGAGGGCAGTGACGTACAGGAAGAGAGAGCAGGCCAATCAGAGCACTCTCCGTGTGGATGGACACTGTGAGGGAGGGGCCGCTCTGACTGTATTCATTATTTTTATTATTGTTATTATCTTCTTTTTATTTGTTGAGCGCTAACATATTCCGAAGCGCTGTACAATTTAAATGGGGTGGTTAATGAAGAGTTAAATGAGCGAGCCGGCCTGTGAGCTGCCATCTAACCTTTTACACAACGTTCCAGCAGCGAGGAAGTTTGGCTTTTGAGCTCGAGAGCTTACAATCTAAGGGAATAGAGCAGGGTAATTGAAACAAAAGGGGGGAGGGAGTAGGAGCGCTCCTGTAGTAATGAGGGGTAAATGGTTTCAGGATGCAGAAGAGGATGTAGAAGGAAAATGAATGAGGGAGGAGGGTGGGTTTCCTGCTGTTTCTATACACATTATCGGGGCTTTTAGGGCTGTAGAACCCTGCGATCCCCTCATACCCAGCAAACATTCTGACCTCCTAGAAAAGAGGGGGCATCAGGGGAGGAGAGAGGGGCATCAGGGGAGGAGAGAGGGGTATCGGGGGGGGCAAGAGGGAGTTGGAGTCCAGAGGGGGACTAGCCAGACCGTGTTTTGTATATTGCGGGCAGCCCTTATATATCACATGATAACATTAAAGTGGGCGTGGTCCAGAGAATAAGGCAGAACATTACTCCTTATAACCCGGGGGAGCGCCTTGAGATTCTTTGTGAAATAAGGTAATAGAATTCAGGGATGAATGGTACGCTCCAAGCTTTTTGGGGTCTCAAGCAAACTGTGCTCATTTACCTTAGAAATGGCTAATGCCAGCCCCTTTCATTTATTTCATTAGACACTCACTGGCCACTTTATTAGGTAGACCAGGCATGTCCAAACTTTTTTCAAAGAGGGCCAGATTTGATGCATGTGAACACGTGCGAGGGCCGACCATTTTGCCTTTGAACCATTAAAATTAAATGCAAATTAACTATTTTATGCAAAGTTTATTGAAAACGGCATCCTTTTCATTTTGTGGCTTGGATGACAAATCTAAACAAGGTGTTAAATCGCTCTGCCTTTAATATAAAAAAAAACAGATCTATATTTGGGCAACTTATCTGTGGGGCCTTATCAGTCCGGAACGCGGGCCGCAATTGGCCCTCGGGACGGACTTTGGACATGCCTGAGGTAGACGTTGCTAGTACCGGGTGTCACACCGGGTTCTTCGTTAACATACTTTCTACAAGGTGCTGGAAACGTTCCTCAGAGATTCCGGTCCATATGGACATGGTGGCATGATGCGAATCTCCCGTCCACCATATCCCAGAGGTGGTCTGTTGGATTGAGATCATGTGATGCGGAGGCCATTGGAGTGAACTCATCGTCACGTTCAAGAAACCAGTTTGAGTTGATGTAAGATTTGTGACAGGGTGCATTATCCTGCTGGAAGCGGCCATCAGAAGGTGGGGACGCTGCGGTCATAAAGGGACGGACATGGTCAGCAACAATACTCGGGTGGGCTGTGGCGTTTAAACGATGCTCAATTGGTACTAAGGGGCCCAAAGCGTGCCAAGAAAATGCCCCCCGCACCATTACACCACCAGCCTGACCACTGATACGAGGCAGGATGGATCCCGGCTTTCACGTTGTTGACCCGGCCATCTGAATGTCGCGGCTGGAATGGAGACTCCTCAGACCTGGCAGCGTCCTCCGGTCTTCTGTTGTCCAATTTTAGGAATTCTGTGTGAATTTTAGCCTCGGTCTCCTGTTCTTAGCTGACCGGAGCGGCACCCGGTGGGGTCTTCTGCTGCTGTAGACCATCGGCTTCGAGGTTGGACGTGTTGTGCGTTCAGAGATGGGATTCTGCAGACCTTGGGTGTAACGAGGGGTTAATTGAGTCGTCTTTCTGTCATCTGGAACCGGTCTGCCCGTTCTCTCCTCTGACCTCTGACCCCAGCGAGGCATTCCCGTCACACAGCTGACGCTCCCTGGATATTTTCTCTTTTTCTGGACCGTTCTCTGTACACCCTAGAGATGTTTGGGTGAAAATCCCAGAAGATCAGCAGTTTCTGAAATACTCAGACCGGCCCGTCCGGCACCAACCACCACCGCGCCGCGTTCAAAGTCACTGAAATCCCCTTTCTGCCCCATTCTGATGCCCGGTTTGAACTTCAGCGAGTCGTCTTGACCGCGTCTACCTGCCTAAATGCATTGAGCTGCTGCCGTGTGATTGGCTGATTAGCTATTTGTGTTAACGAGCAATTGAGCCGGTTACCTAATAAAGCGGCCGGTGAGTGTTCGTTATAATAGAGCGCCAACAGATTCTGTAGCGCTGTTACAATGGGGGGGGGGGCAGTGAGAATGAACAATAAAATGTATATTTTATCATTATTTCCTGGTTCATACCTCCAAGGGTCTCTTTCTACAGGACACTGAATGGCATTTGGCAGAATAGGTGGGTTACTGTGTGACATCACAGGACGATCTGCCTAATGCCCCCCCACCCCAGTCTGCCTAATGCCCCCCCACCCCAATCTCCATAGTTTAAAAAAATAAAATGATCGGAAGCAGTAACTACAAGGAAAATAAACCCAGTTCCAGGACTGTTGGCAGCTATGACAGCTGGGCTAATATGAAATGCGGTATGCCTCACGATATTGAATGATCAGATTGTGGCATTTCCCTTTTAGAGGTTTTAAATAGCCTTCGCGCTCATGAAATTATTCAGGGAAGTGGCTTTTCCTTTTGTGAAGTCACATTCTGAACGCGTAACACGGGTATGAGCAGAAATCAGGGAAGAGAGGCTCGTTATTTAACCCTGGGGCGAGTTCTTGCTGGCTCGCCGGCTCTTATTAATACGCTTATGACATCATCGTGTATTTATCTAGTCTAATGGCTTTTATTTCCTTTCTGCTAAACATAATGCGGATTTAATGAAACGATGTGGCAAGAAAGTCGGAAAACACCTCAGCCAAGGTAGCGATGCGTAACAGCCCCAGACTGGGAATTTTCTACCCAAAAATTCATTGCTTTTTTTTTTTTTTTTTTGGAGTTTTCGACTATAGTGGTGTTTTTGTTGCCAGCTATTTTTGCTTTGATGATGTCACGAACGTGGGCTTGTAAGAGTGGTTTTGCTTCCCTATGGACGCTACCTCTGTAGCATTGCTATATGGATAGCCTGTCATCAAGATCAAGGTAATTATCAAAGGTAACTACAAGAGCGGACATAGAATTAAGCATTTTTTTTACCACTTTCTCCGCATTTTAGAGTCGATTTATGGCGAATTTCTTCTGTATTTATCTTGGCGGAGGGCCAAGGGATTTAACAAAAGACGGGAAAAAGTTTATTTCAAAAGGAGGAGAAATAATAATAATCTAAAACTGGATCGTCAGAGGCTTAGAGGAAACGGAAGGCATTTTTACTTTACTGCGAGGATTGGTAGATGGGTAGAACGGCTTCCCAGCAGAAGTGGTAGAGGGTAATCCAGTAAGGGAATATAAACAAACTGATTGCTGGTTCTAGGTTTCTAAATACTTGTGAAGTTCATGCAACCCGTAGAGTGTGAGTCATTTAATAAAAAAAAAATATCTGCAAATATTTCTAGATAAATAGCAAAAATTATGAAAATTTGGAAAAAAATAATTAATAATAATAATAATAATTATTAGCGAGAAAGGCTGAGGGTCTTTTTCCAGCAGTTGGATTTCAGAAAGGTTTTTTTTTGTACAGATCCTCAAATATTTCTTACCTTCACGCTTTCATTTGTAAAAATGTTTTCTAAAATAATAATAAATAATAATAATAATAAAAATAATAATAATATAAAAATAATAATATAAAAATAATTACATTTATTATATAATATATTATTTAATATTAAAAAATATTATAGAAGAAAATATAATTTTATAATAATATTAATAATACTTTAATAATAAAGCATTGTATCGGGTTGTTTAGTACACTTTGCATGCAGTTGATAGGGAGGCGTAACTGCCATTGCGTCTGCCGTTGATGTTTTTAATCATTTTTCTTGCCGAACCCGTTCTGACGATATTGTTAGAACGCTTTGTCAATGCAACGCTACAATGTCTTTTGTTTTTTCACCTGGCGATCAAAGGGTTCCGGGCAGAACGAAATGCACAATTCACTTATAAAAAAATCATAATGGGTCTACGGCAATCCAGAAACGTGTTATTTTAATAAATCACTTACGGGGCTGGCTGAACAAAGGTAGCTTTTTAACTCGCTGGGTAATTCTCACTATTGTTTATTTTCCCATCGTATTGTATCGAGAAAAACCTGTTTCGGGGTTGGGGATGATCCAAGAAATATGATATAGTTGGGAAAAAAGATACACCGGCTGCAGTGGGTGACGGCTGCCAGTGACACCCCACCTTGAAAATGTAGTCTCTTTACATTAAATGTCTGGGGTGCGATATGGTGCCCCGGCGCGTGGTCTTAGGACGTGCTGAGAAAATACGAGAGATGTCTGCGTAGCCCTCCATGCCATAAATGTGAGACAACCTGCCTATTGGGAGCTACAGTGCACCGTGGAGGTCAACAACCCTACCAGGCAATACACCTTTGAGAGCACTGGCTGTATGGCCCCTGGATCTAAGACGAGACCGACGACTGATTAAGGTTTGAGTCTTTACAGCAGGAGATACGGGCAGACTTAAGGGAGGGGGGGCCGAAACGGGCCGATCTGCCGGCAGGCTCTGGGTTTCAATGTTTTCCTAAAAAGTCCCTGAAACTCAAAGCTGAAACTGATCTCGTAAGAGGGAGATATCAAGAAATATCGACAATATTGTGTGACGTCCGAAAAATCCCTAATCCCAAACTTTCGGGTGACGGTTCTAATCACGTTAGACTCCATTAGTTCTGGTTTGGTGTTTCGGCACAAATAACACAAAATACACTGATGATTCTTAATTATTATTATTTTTTTTGAAGGAATTACGGGGAATTTGAAAACAGGAAATGTGCATAGAAATAAAATATATATTTATATCCAAAGTTTCTTTTTTGCCGAAAATTCTTAAGGAAATGACAGTCCCCTTTTGGCTTTTGGTGGCGCGATTCTCAGAAAAAGAAAAAAAAAACTAAATGCGACTTGGAAATCATTTCCAGAACGATAGGCAGAAAAAATATGCCGAGCTATGCGCTGAGGGAAATATTACGGACTAATCGCTTATATACATTGTATCAACATACCGGCAATGTGAATCGCGTCGGACAGACTATAGCGAGCGGAAGCGGGGGGTCAGCAGATATCTACCCGGTGCTGGGCCACGGGAGGTCCGGCTAAGAGACGCGTCTTCTAGGGCAGGGGACAGAGGTGAGCAGATGTTCCTCTGAAGCTCTTTTAGAAATGCATTGAAGTCAGACGGGGGAAACAAAAACATGATGTATGGAAGGAGTGATATATTTAACTGGGAAATTGCCCCCGACCTACACCAAGGGCCGGGCTCCCCAAATTCCGGCAAAAAGGTCCCCGCGCCATTTACCGTATCCGGTGCCATATTGAACGTTGGCGAAGCCGAGCCAAGATCTCGGTGACCTTCCTATTAACCTGCCCATAGAGCAGGGGCGCCACGTGGAGCCCGGTGGCCCAATAGGGCATCAATTTTCACCAGCAGGGGATCAACAGCCATGTATTCACCTAAATTCTCCAGCTTTATAGGCAGTGCATTCCAGAGCTTTACAGCCCTCCCCGTAAAAAGATAGAACTGTGATTCCTCTAATCCTAATAAGCCTTTTTTTGGGGGGGGGTTTCCTCTGTGAGGTCATAGGGACCTTGATTGCATGTGCACATTATAATGAGGTCACCCCTAAATTGTTTCTTTCCTACAGTAAACTGTAAAAGTATAAAACAAATATAAAGTACTTATATATATATATAATATATATATATATATATTTTTTATTTTAGTATTTTTGCTAAACATTCCTCGTTGCTAAATCCCCCGTTCCCTTTATGAATGTTTTCAACTGAACCCCAAGGCTTATAAAAAAAATACCCCCATCGAGAGACGCCATCGCATTTTTCATTGCATTGATGCATTGACATCCCATGCGGCTACGAAACCGAGTCCTTCTATCAAATCATAGTTATCCCCCCATGGAAGTCTTAAAATGGCAACTTAAAATCTCAAAAATGTGTATTTTTACAATATTTATTATTCCCGAGAAAAGACCTGTTCAGCCTATTATAGAATCCGAATCATACACATGATTTACAAAAAAAAATACATTATACATCAAACTGATACATTTTAAATAATTACTTAAAAAAGGGATATTATATTACCTTCAAATATCTATTTAAAACTATTTATTACAGTTATACATTCCTTATAAAGATGATAAATAGAATGAAAGTATCTGCCAGCCGATCGGCCCAATCCGGCCCCCGTCTAGTCGCCCGTTTCTCCTGCTGTAAAGACTCAAACCTCAATCAGTCGTTGGTCTCGTCTTAGATTCAGGAGCCGTATGTCTATCCCATGCATGTTTAATCCCCTCACTGTATTACCCCTACCACTTCTGCTGGGAGGCTGAACCACTTATCTACCACCCTCTCACTAAAGTAGATTCTTAGATTCAGGAGCCGTATGTCTATCCCATGCATGTTTAAAATAATGGCTGTTGGGTTTCCAAACAGATTCCTAAACATTTTGGAGGTTTTCCCTCTAAAAATAATATCGAAGGCATAAAATTTGGGCAGGGGTCTTGCGTAATTTGAAAGCGGCAAAGGCTTCCACAGTTTCGTTATTTATTAAGCGATGCGACGTGGATCAGAACCGGCTTTAGCTTCTCGTAGCGTGCATCAAGCCACGTGGACCCGGGCTCTTGCGGAGTTGGTGGACCTTCTTGATTTGTCAGTCCATTTCATATTATTATGAAGTGTGAATTCTTGGGTTTCACCCCCAAAAATATCACTTTTTGGGTGCATTTTCACCCAAACCGTTAATCTTCATATATCTTAATATATCCTCAAGAATGACCCTGATACCGACCGATACAACGAGTGGAGAAGGTTTTGAAGCTACATTGTTCTTCAACAAGAGGTTGGAGGGTCCCCCAAAGGGTCTTTTTAAATGCCCCCCTCCCCCCGAGGCTTCCTGATACGTTGTATCATTTACTTGATAGAATTTGGTCTTCTTCTGTCCGGATTTTAAAGAAGTTGGCCAATACTGGAGAGCGTTCCCCGGGGGGGCCGAGTGCTTGGGAGGAAAGGGTGAAATGTCTTAAAAACAGAGAGAGACCCCCAGGGAGAGAAAGTAAAGAAACCGGAGGGGCTGCAGAGGAAGATGGAGGAGAGGAAGAGCAGATGCTTCCCCTGGGAGGCGAGGAGGCAGGAGATCCGTGGGGATCTGGGGATCGTTAGGAGGAGATAAGGAAACCCGAGCTGCCTCCTTTCTAAGAAAGTCCTAAAAAGACACTTTTAAGTAACACGGAGCGCGAAATACTTTTTAAAACGCAAAAAAAATAAATGTTTTCGTTTTTTTAATTAAATGTAGTTTGTTGGAAATTATTTCTAAAATATGTTTTAGGGGGGAAAATGATATTTGGCGAGATTGGCACAATTTGGGTCTTGTGAACTCTTTATTATTATTATTATTATTATTTATTGATTTATAATTTAGCAGGAGGGCCCCGGTTTTGCCCGTTATTGTTATTTTTGTCGTAGAATGCTCACAGCCTCTGGCACTCGAAGGGTTAAAATCCTTTGGGGGGGGCAGGAAGCCCATGCAGCAATAACGTGCTATATAACATTATAACGCGCTTTAAATGCTCTGTAACCGCGCGGTGTGCTTATCTTGTCCTGCCGCGCATGTCCTGCTCTGCCTGACTCTGTCGTTTCTGTTTTTCAGAGCGCGATGCTCCTCTACTCCATACTGCTCCTCGCTATCGTCAAAGAAGGGACCCCCACCTATCGCCCCATGGAAGAGCCTCCTTGTGTCACGGTACGGTGAGCGTCACGGACAGGTTAACGGTGACTCCGTGTTTATCAGCCTAGAAGGATTTCCATGGACAATGTTGGCTCTCTTAATAGAAAACCTACAATCTGCCGGCCCCCATTCGGCCCCCGTCTAGTCGCCCGTTTCTACTGCTGTAAAGACTCAAACCTTAATCAGTCGTTGGTCTCGTCTTAGATTCGAGAGCCATATGCCTTCTCCATGCCTCACTGTATTACCCTCTACCACTTCTGCTGGAAGGCTGTTCCACTTATCTACCACCCTCTCAGTAAAGTAAAACTTCCTTCCATCTCAGTCTCTGATCCTCTGGTGTTAGATTCCGGTCTCTTGTTGTAACTTTTGCCCTCTTTATGTATCATTTTATTAGTTAAAGGGTTAATCTGAGGTGTCCTGTCCCTTTAAATATTTTGATCTGAATGTTAGCCTATTGGCCGCTGATCATTTAAATGGCCAAGTCACCAAATCATCAGGAGCCAGAAACAAAGTAAAATTCTAACTTTATCACAAAAATGAGCTTTACTCTACACTGGGATTATTCCGTGTGCATTTAATGCAAACTAGGGACGGGAAGCTCTATTTATTATTACATATTTTTATTATCCTATCCCAATTATACTAAAGTATCCTATTTCTATTAGTTTCGTCTCACCTCGGCACAGTATGTGATGGGATGTCTGTGGACGGCTGGGTGGAATTGTTGGCTTTGGCAGGGCTCGGCATTGGAGTGATGTGAGTTGTATGGACATTGCTGTAAACGATAAAAAAAAAGAAAAGCATTAAAAATACTCTCAGTACTCTCAGATCAATGGCAGCCTGTGGCAGAGCCAGCATTACCCCAATCAATTTGTTGTCCAGAAGATCTCTCCCTTCTTCTCCCCCACTCTGTCTGAACCAATCAGCAGCTGTCAGCAACGCAAGAACAGTGCAGAGATACTCTAATGGTGTTGAATAATCATGTATACACCAGGGAGGGCTGGCACCTTCTGGCCTGAGGTGGGGGGGGCAATTAAAGCCAATAGGCCGCATCGAACCCCAACTTACACACTTGCATACATATGTACACACATACGCATGCTCGCACATACACTTACTCACTAACACACACACTTATGCTAATACACACGTCCTCACATAACTTACACACTCATGCTCACACACAAACACTTACAATAAACACACACATTCATGCTCACACACAAACACTTACAATAAACACACACATTCATGCTCACACACAAACATTTACAATACACACACATTCATGTCACACACAAAACACTTACAATACACACACACATTCATGCTCACACACAAACACTTACAATAAACACACATTCATTCATGCTACACACAAACATTTACAATACACACACATTCATGCTCACACACAGCAAACACTTACAATACACACACACATTCATGCTCACACACAAACACTTACAATACACATACACATTCATGCTAACACACAAACACTTACAATAAACACACACATTCATGCTCACACACAAACATTTACAATACACACACATTCATGCTCACACACAAACACTTACACTTAAGTTATATCTGTGAACACAAGGGTTGTTATGGTTACAGGCACATAAAAAATTAGTGTTTAAGAAAGAAAAATACCTACAGAGGCCTGAAATAAAGAGCGGACAAACTCAGGATATAACAAGCTGAGACTCTAACAACATGAGCGATAACGCCAGGATTTGGGGAAAATAATGTACTTAACAGCAAAGGGAATTTTCCTTGAGGAAGTTTAATGCTGCGACTTTCACATAAAGTCCCCCGGGAAGAAATAACAGGAATTCCTTTTCTCTCCATAAATTCTCCCCACCGGATTCTCATCATGCGCAGCTTAATAATCATATCTACCGAGAGCGAGCAACCGAGTCAACATCTCAAAAACACATACAGTAATATAACCCCCCAGCGCTGTATACAGTAATATAACCCCCAGCGCTGTATACAGTAATATAACCCCCAGCACTGTATACAGGCTGTATACAGTAATATAACCCCCAGCACTGTATACAGTAATATAACCCCAGCACTGTATACAGTAATATAACCCCCAGTGCTGTAGTACAGTAATATAACCCCCAGCGATGTATAGCAGTAATATAGACGCGCCCAGCACTGTATACAGTAATATACCCCCAGCACTGTATAGCAGTAATATACCCCAGGTGCTAGTATACAGTATATAACCCCCCAGCGCTGTATTACAGTAATATAAGCCCCCAGCACTAGTATACAGTAATAATAACCCCCCAGCGCTGTATACAGTAATATTAACCCCAAGCGCTGGTATCAGTAATATAAAACCCCCAGCGCTGTTACAGTATATAACCCAAGTCGGCTGTATTACATGAATGTCGGTTTGAATAAGGAGTCGGGGGGCGGGGGGGGGTTAAGTAAGATCGGGGGTCGAGTTACAAAGGATTTTCACTTTCAGGCCTTGTGTTTTTGAGGTTCTGTAGAAGATGTCTTGGTTGTCTTTGGAGTTCCTTGATTTATGTCAATGAGACCCAATCCAGTTACTCCTAAATCCCTGTGAAAAGCCGGGGAGTATTTAAGGAGCTGTTTTTCTTGGAAGCCGACTTTCTCTCTGCCCAGGGATGTTTACCATTCCTTGTCCGCTGCAGCTTCCCTCCCAGCATCTGCTCCTAAACTATGAACCTTTTCTGGCGACATCAAAGCCTGGAAGGGAGAGCCGGCCGGCAGGAATGCATTTCATGTTCTATAATCTCATATAAATCGCGGCTGTAAATGCACAAATAGAGTAAATTATATTTTCTTGACTCGATGAGACCCTCCGATTGCGGAATTCTTTAGAAGCAGAGTTTCGGGATACATTCTTTCAATTCTTTTCCGGGCGTCTCTCAGACCAGTAAAGAAAAACCAGTAACATTCTGCACCAAAATAAAGATCGCCTGATCCGCGACCTTCCCAAATTTTAGTTGAGTTGTTAATAGACGAGCGCATTCATACCGTTTCATGCATTCGTCCAAATAACGCAATATGAAAAACTTCATTCATTCATTCATTCACTCATTCATTCGCTCGTTCGTCTCCCATTGTAACCAAACTAAGAAGAGGAGAATCTCGCCGTTTTAAGGGAGAACTGTAGCTTCTTCAAATCCTTTAAACTCTAATAACCTTGGAGCTGATGTGAAACTCATCCTCTCGGCTGCTCACTCACACGTCACAAAGTAACGGAACAAATTCCCATGGAGCAGCCGGAGCAGCAGCAGCAGCCAGGGAATCTGTACATCCGTATAACGTGCTTAACAGAGAAAATATTCCTGCACGGATTTACCGGATTTGCTCTATTATAAGATGACCCCCCCCCCAAATCTGAATATTAATTTAGGAAAAAAAAAAAAGCCCGAATATAAGACGACCCTATAGGGAAAAAGTTTTAACACAGTAAACATTAATTCATGTAAACAATTTTTTTCATATTTAAGAAAAGCTATGATTGAGAAAAAAAATAATATTTTTTGTTTTTATTTCCTTTAATTTGCCAACCTGCCCCCCCCCAGTTATGCACATCTGCCCCCAGGATTGTCACTCTGCCCCCAGAAATGCCTTATACTGCCCTATATGACACTCTGTCTCCTTGATATGCCTGTTAACCCTTTATATGCCACTCTGCCTCCAGAAATGCCTTTTAACCCCCTATATGCCACTCTGCCTCCAGAAATGCCTTATACCCCTATATGCCACTCTGGCATATAGGGGGTTAAAAGACATATCATGGGACAGGGTGGCATATAGGCGGTTAAGGGGCATTTTTGGAGGCAGAGTGGCATACAGGGGGTTAAAAGGCATTTCTGGAGGCAGAGTGGCATACAGGGGGTTAAAAGGCATATCATGGGGCACTCTGCCTCCAGAAAAGCCGTATGCCCCCTCATACCTGAGATACCGGAGTGTCCCTTTAAGTGGTAGTCTAGTATAAGGCCCGTGAGTGAACGTTAATAGGATTACGCAATATCGTGTCCCTGTTCCATCTTTAAACCCGTTATGTGATACAGATGTCTTCCAAACTCTCATTACCACCAACTCGCTTGTACTCCTGCGGAGTGGCATCCTTTTGAAGTGCTGCCAGATTTACTTAACTACATGTGAAGAGGGGACTTCAGTGTCCTGAAATCCGCCCAGTTAGCCATTAAAAGTATCTGAGATTGATATTATTCTGTAATACACTACTTGTTATGTGCTGTTGTACAGCGCTGCGGAATACGATGGCGCTATAACGATTAATAATAATAATAATATTTTAACTCCATTTTTGTTATTTTATTTGTGACAAAAATAGCTTCACGCTTTACAGGTCTTTTAACCCATTAAGGGCAATGGGCGGTCCCTGAACCCAAAACAATGCGTTTTGAGCCCGTACATGTACGGGCTTTGTCATTAAGGGGTTAAATGTTGTCATGTGCAGGGTAACTGCTGGTTGGTAGATAAGTGGAACATAAGAAATGCTTCTGTGTAAAAGATTTTGAGAAGCCGAGAGATTAATTGCCTCATTTTTTTATTTTTTTTTCTACAGGTCAATATGGCGGCTCTTTGCCAGAACCAATCATTTCACCAGATTCCCCTCGGGCTTCCTCCCAACATCAAAAGTCTCGACTTGTCGAAGAACGACCTCCAGAACATCACCAAGAACCCTCTCATTCTATACTCCTTTGTTGAGGTTCTCGACCTGAGCGCCAACCAGATCAGCTTCATCCAGCGCGATTCGTTCAAACACATGGTCAACCTGAAGGAACTCGACTTCTCCGGCAACTGCCTGGACAGATTCGCCCAGCACGGGTCATCGGGAGTGGGGGTTTTGCCCCACGTGCAGAGCCTGGACTTGTCCAGGAACAGTTTGTACACCGGTATGACGGGATACTTTGTAACCCAAGCTCCGGAACTCCGGCGGCTTTCGCTGTCGGAGAACAGCATCACCGTGCTTTCCTCCGAGACCTTTGTGGGCTCTCCCATGTTGAAGGAGGTGGATCTCCATAACAACATTATCATGCACATCGAGGAAGGCACCTTTGAGCACCTGATACACCTCGCCGAGATTAACCTTGCTATGAATTCCATCTCCTGTATTTCCGACTTTAAACTCACGCAGCTAGAAAGCCTTAACCTGAGCAAGAACAGCATCCAGACGTTCCACACCTCAGCCTCCGACCAGGAGTACAAGCTTCGACACGTTGACTTGAGCGATAACAAGCTGCTGAGGTTCCCCGTTTTCCCCAAGGTCAACCGATTGGTTTCTCTGAACTTGTCTATGAATCTCATCAGCGTCGGAGGGCAGACTCCGTCCGATGACGTCGGCTGGATGGAGGATAGCTTTGAGTTTCTGACCGAGGCCGAGGGAGACTCGAGGAACGCGAGTGCCGTCATCCTACAGAGCCTCGCCTACTTAGATCTAAGTTACAACAACATGCAGTCCGTGCCCGAGGATTTCCTCCTCACCGTGCCATTCCTTATGTTCCTAAACCTAAGCAGAAACTGCCTGGAGGAGGTCTCCTTCGGCGCCTCCGTCCCGTTGAACTCCTTGGTTGTTCTCGATCTCAGTGGAAACAATTTGCGGAACGCGTCGCTGGCTCCGGGCTCGCTTCTTAGCCTGCGAGAACTGTACTTGCAGGATAACCAACTGCTCGTAACCCAACCCGACGTCTTCCAAGGGCTGGAAAGTATCTTCTCGATAAACCTCCGGGGTAACAGTATCGGGTTCTGCTCCGAGGGTTTCGGAATGTTGGGATCGCGGAGCGAGGAACGCGGATGTGCCTCGTTCTCCAACATTCCGAGTTTACGACATTTGAACCTCAGAGAGAACAACATACAGAACGTACCTCATTATGCCTTCTATGGAACCCCGTTGGCTTCCTTGGACCTGTCAATGAACCGTGGAATTACAATAGCGCCGACCGCACTCGCTGGGTTAGAAGGGTCCCTCGAAGTGCTGTACGTTGAGGGCTGCGGACTTAGACAGCTGAACGTCGATCTACCCCTCTTTGTTTACCTTAAAGACTTAGACCTGTCGGGGAACCGGTTATCATGGCTGCCGGCGTGGACTAAGCATTGCCGGTTGGAAACCCTCGACCTGAGTAACAACAGTTTCAGCGACCTGGAAGTCAGCAACATTCCGGTGTTAGAGAACACCCTGCGGACGATACGTTTCTACGGGAATCCGCTTACCTGCTGCTCAAACACCTGGATGACGCACCTGTACCGGAGGAGCACTGTGAAGATCGCAGCCCTGGACTCCACAACCTGCCGCAACCCCGAAGGGTACGAAGGAGAGACGCCCGTCGGGCAAATCGGCCCCGAGCTCTGTGAAAAAGATAACACCAATAAGATGAACGTAGTCGTCATCGTTCTGATAGTGATGGCCGTCTTACTGGTGATCTCCGCCTCGCTCGGAACGTTGTGCTACTTCTATAGGCAAAAACTGAGGCGGCGGTACAAAGCCTGATCAACGCTTCCTTACCGGGACTTCAACGGCCAATCAGCGCAACGGCCTTAAAAACTTCGGATTTTGAAGGAAAAGCAAAAAATATCTAACAAAAACAAAAACCCCCAATGTAGAATGTATTCTTCCCGAAACCGGCCGATGAAATGTTTCTTTTAATGAAAGCTAATTTTACTATTTTGTTTTTTTTAAGTGAAAATTATGTTTTTTTTTGTTTTTCATTTCTTGTTCTGTTTTTACTTTTTTTTTCCTTACAAACAGATTTAATTCTATTGACACGTAGGCCTTTTCCCACGGCGATGTCCTCGTAATCCCTCCCTCCATACGGGCCATAAATGGGATAACTTTTGCAGTTTTGGGGATAATTACGCTCATTTAGTTACATTTAGCTGCCTGTTCTTTATGTTTTTTCTTCTTGTTCAATCAGTGCAATTATTTTGGAGAATTAAGGGAATATTTTATCTCAGGGAAGCTGGCATCAGTGGCAGCCTGTGGCAGAACTAGCATTATCCTATCCATCGCCTGACATTTTCTCCCCCTCCCCCCCACAAAGGCTGCCCCTGTAACATTTAACACTAGGGGGGGGATAAAACCGTATTGGGGAGGAATAATCTGCTCCCATGGTTCTAATATATATATATATATATATATATATATATATATTATAATATATATATATATATATATACCTTATTTTAATCTGTAAAAACGCTACACAGATTTATGTTAAAAGGTCAAATTTGGGAAAAGGGATCGATTCACACACAGAGTGATAAATATATGAATACCGGTTTACATTTAACTCAGTGGGTTTGTCCTCGGGACATTTTCCATTTTTTGTAAATAGTATTTTCCTAGCCGCAGTTTTTTTTTTATATTATACGCTGTGAAATTGCCTGAAATCGCCTGAAATTTTATATATATTTTTTTTTTGGAGACAGTTACTGAATGTATACATGTTTGTGCAATCAGGATTCACCGCGTGATGTGTGAACGAGGGGTTAATTAGACCTGTCTTTTTACGCGATACCATTTTTACCTCCGCAGAATTTTCATCATTTTCAAAAATCTATTTCTGCACATTTTCTGCGTAATTCTACATATTTTACGTGTTTTTTTGTCCTCATATTATTTTCAGATTGTAAGCTCCTAGGAGCAAGCCCCCCCCCCGGTCTGTCGTAACGTCTGTTAATCTTATTGTCATTTTTACTGTTATCGTTCGTTTTTATTGTAACAGCGCTACGGCCTCTGCTGGCGCTATAATAAATCAATGAAGTGGAATGTGATATTTTTAAGGAAGAATGGAGTAAAACATAACGTTTATTGACTCTCTGCTATCTTCAGGCTTCCGCATGCTCTGTCCCTGGCTTCTTTTCCTTTGCGAAGGTCGTTACCCAAAGTCGCCCGACGTCCCGGAATGGCCCAAGTCCTTTTTAAGTGCAACAATGTGTGCTATAACTACATTGATTAGTGTAATGTAACAAAGTTTTACTTTACTGAGAGGATGGTGGATAAGTGGAAAAGCCTCCCAGCAGAAGTGGTAGAGGGTAATACAGTGAGGGTATTAAACATGCATGGGATAGACATACGGCTCCTGAATCTAAGACGAGACCAACGACTGATGAAGGTTTGAGTCGTTACAGCAGGAGAAACGGGCGACTAGCCGGGGGCCGGATGGGGCCGATCTGTACATTTTTTTCCGGTATGGCTATTATATTTAAGGGTAATTGGCCGCAGCTGTATGGGCTCGCCCCCACTCACAGTCGCTGAAGGACTCGGTTAGGTTCAGCCATTGGCTATTGGGTAAAATCTGAGTAAATCCCCTCATTTTTGATACATATTACC
>VKOC01035644.1:0-12180 GCA_009364415.1 Spea multiplicata | reverse complement strand
AAAAATGTATCGCTCGGTTATTAAACTTGAATCGGCATCATTTAATATTAATAGGCGGCACTACAAATGTAATAAAAAGTAATAGAAGTATTATACAATAGTCTATGTGAGAGGTAGATAGTGTAAAAGTGTTACAAATGAATACACTTTCATAGAAGTCCCCATGTAAGCAACCATGTGCTTAGGGGGGATAACCATGCCCAAGAGACCCAGCAACAGGATTCGGCAGAAGAAAAAAACCTAACAATAATACTGGAATAATTACTGGTCCACAGCACATTTACACATCTATGCATGTCTACAAGGGCCGAGTAGGAGCCCATTGATGAATTTATGGGCAAGGGGGCAGCAACATCACCCAAAGTGGTAGTTAGGGCAGTGACATCAGGAACCAATGTGGAATACAGAGGTATAAGCCATTGGCAACCACACATTGGATCCTTCACTGCTATCCATCAAAGGTGTGTTCTATATGCCCTATGCATTTATTAATGCATAGTTTTCTGTACTGTCTTGCTTAAAAAAAATATGCTGATTACGGATACTGCGTATATACATCCAAGTGTAGCTTTATTGTTACACAATGCCGTTTCAATTCTCTTTAAAAATAAACATTTGGAAATTATACTTTTATACACATTGACATATACCTGTGGTTTTTATTAATTATGAGTATTGAACACTTTCACTGCCCACTGGTGGATTTTTTTTTTTTACTTTGGTCTCTAATATGTTCACAGCCTTGCTCTGCTGGCAGCTATAATCCTGTTCTGGTTACGCAGCCTGTGAAAGAATACTCCTGTTTCTCTCTACGACGGTACATATTCCAGGAATAACACTACCCTTGCCAGTGGGCCGCACTTGCAAAGCATCATTCTAACCTCATTCTTTCTCTCTTCATCTCACTGCTGGTTCTTACACATCCAGAGTCATCTTCTCTGGTTGCTTCCTCTCCTACTGGCTACACAATCGTTCTCATGGACAATGTTAAAATTATTTCTGTCATACTTAGCCTATGTTGACAGATAGGATTGTTTTATAGAAATGTTTTGATATTAGAAGCAGGAATCGTGATATGGATAGGAAAACAATGATATGGGGGCATTTAAAAATGCGAGGTGAAACATTCCACTGAAGGTTAAAGAAGCAACGTTTATTATACATATGGATAGACAATCTGGGTAAAGGACAACTTTTCAACTGACTTACTACTACAGCTTACTACTTACAATACATTGCCGTTTCTGTACTGTTACTCTGCTGTTAAACTTTCTCTTTGTGTTGGAACTATTGTGTATTTCAAGAGAGAAGATAAACCATATGACCAAAAGAATTCGGGCCATCACCTATATGAGCTTGATGGACATCCCATTCCAAAACCACAGGCATTTATACAGAGCTCGCTCCCCCCTTTGCGCCTAAAACCAGAGTGCTTTACAACACTCCACCTGATGCTTGGCATTGCAGATAGTAATATTTGGTAGGAGTGCAGCTCCTTGGCCATGGAAATCCATTTCATGAAGCTCCTGATGCACAGGGCTTGTGCTGATCTTGCCTCCAGGGGCATTTGGACCTCTGTAGTGAGTGATGGTACAGAGGACAGGAGATTTTTTACATGTTACAGGCCTTGGCACTCAGCGGCCTCGTTCTGCGAGTGTGTGTGTGGTCTACTGCTTCATGGCTGAGCTCTTGTTACTACTAGATGCTTTAATGTCACAATAATAGCACTTACAGTGGAGCTAGGCAGTGTATATACTTTGCTCATATAGTGTATAATAGAGTGGATATGGGACAGAGGGTAAAAGGATGATACAACATGGAAGAGCAGCCTCGGGAAATAGATGATGTAATTTGGTATATGTTTCTAATTAAGGTAGGACTATCGGCAACCAAGTGATCTTGTCTAACCAAGGTTCACAACTGTTCTACACCAACTGAACAGAAAAAAGTTCCTTTGCCCACCATAAACATATGACCAATTTCTCTTGTATATTTATTCTTTAAGCCAAACTCTCCCATTGCACCATCTGTGAACAGACCTCAAATTAAAAGTAACACATGTCCTTGTTTAACCCTCCAGAATTCATTACAGAGTTTCTGTCTCTGGATCTTCCCGTCTCCTTTTGTTTCATACCGGCTGCAGTGATATTGCAGCATCATACAGGAACTCTTATCAGAGACACTGCAGGAGACACGAAGGAGGTGGCATACGCAGGGACATTGGATGTGGCCGGATAATTAAGTGTGTGCTGTGGTTATTGAGGTGAAAGGCATAAACCTAATGCTTAATAATGTGAATAGGGGCAGCAGTCCTCCTACGGTCCTCCTACTACTGTGCATTTGCTCAATGGGTCGGTAACAAGGGCAATCTCTGATCTCCCCAACCCCCCCATTAACACCATGGAGGTACAGCCTACACAAGCTACATTAGAAGGAGCTGCCTAGGGCAGCATCCCAGGTAAATACACCACCGACAGTAAGACTCCTTCCACTTTTGGCTGAAGCAGCCTTCCTGCCAATATCACTATTACCATTTAGCGATTTGTGTAGGACCATCATATTCCACTAGCAGAAAAGTTACAATGTTCATTCTCCAAAATGTATGAGCAGAGTTCTCATGTGCTAGTGATGCAAACAGTTCAACATTTAATGCTTAATGTTCTAAAAAATAAAGAACAGATTCAGCAGATAGGTACTCTATTGATGTAGGACTGCACATCCCATGGTGCTTAGCAAGCCTATGGGTTGGCGATAATCATAGGGGTGCCATGAGACTGTTTCCATGAGATATGAGGAACTAAATATCGGCTGCTCCGGTATCAACATGAAATCTGATTTTATTGTAATACATTGGGTCTGGTAGACAAATACCTTATCTGTTTTTGTATGACTGTCTTGGTATATAATCCAGGTAGTGCCGTTGTCACTATAAGCCACTTTGAAAGCTTCCACATATTGAATATTGCCAAAATCCTTTGCACCCTGCGTCACAATCCCAGAGATCTTTTTAGGAACTTCAAGGTCAATCTGTTGAACACATCAAATGTTGTAGTTAGAAAAATAGAAAGCTTAAATGAGCGTATAGGTGAAACGGGTACAATAATTTAACTCACTGTAAATACTTTGAAATGTAAACACATTTTTTTTAAGACAAAAACATTGACAATTTATTAAATTCCCATGGGACACATGCTCATGCCTGATGATAAATGTGCTGACAAGTAGCAGAATTCATTCAGTTCATTGATTTTAACATTAGTGAATTGATATGAGCTACAACTCCCATTTTGCCCAGCCAGTCCCTAACTGGGAATTCATGAAGGGAGCTGTAGACCTCAGTAGTTGGAATGCCCAAGATTGCCCTTCAACGGAGCCACTTGTGTCCTGTAATATGCTTGGGGAACTGCATTTATCAGTTGTATTTTATCAGTCTCATAAAAACCTTTCAACAAATTATAACAAAAAAAACCCCAAACCCTTTCAATAATCAAACATCTTTAGTTTGTATTGAAACAAATTATATGGAATTTACATCAACATTTCAGGATTTTCCAGCTGGTTTACAAAAAAAAATCTACTCAAAAACGGAATATTAGCCCATTTACAAAAAGTACAAGATACAAAAAAAAAAACCCAGAACCAGCCTGACTTCCTTGAAGGGAGAAGATGGTAAAAGTAAGGGTTGTGCCCTTGAGTGTGAGTTTTCAAGGACAAAGGCAGACAAACTGCAGGAATGTTAAGGGATTAAACCAAGAAAACATGGCATGGCCTGGACTCCGATAACATCTGCTTTCAAGCTGAAACAGCAGTTTAAGCATCACAGTTTTCTCTTATTTACATAGAGCTGGATTTCATTGAAGAACTAAATTAACCCAAAGAGTGCCAGGTAGGTGTGCTTCAAACTAAAAATAGAGGGCATTCATATATTAATAGAACTCCTGGCTACAATAAGCTGTCAAAACATATCAATCATTTTTTTTAAACTGTTCTGGGTTTTTTCCCCTCTAATTTAAGAAAAATAAGCATAATGTATTACCCCAGTCCTCACTGGAAGACTTTCACGCATGGCTTCTATTAGTAGGTAGCCCACTCTCTTTTGATGTTCTAAACTAAACTAACAAACGGTCATATAATCCTTTTAACAACCAAAACAGTCTTACTTATAGAGCAATAAACTCTTGCTGCATTGATAAAAATCAGTTACAGGCAGATCTGGTGACACATATGGATTTATTTACTAAACTGTGAGCTGTCGGGAATGTCTCAATTGAGAAATGTCACCACTTCCACTACTCATAAGTTTGCTGAGCTGGCCCTGCATAATGAATATGAATTACAGCAAGATTTAAACTTTAAAACTGTGGCCCTATTGACGTAAAGTAAGGACGCGTTAAGCTAATAAAAACAGATGCTAAACTCCCATGTGGGCGACTATTCATAGGAGCATAGAACCTGACAGCAGATAAGAACCATTCGGCCCATCGACTCTGCCCACTTTCCCTGATGTAAAGACTCAAACTCAAATAAGTCTTGTCTTCAGGATGGCCTTCTGCCTATCCCACACATATTTACGTTCCATTAGTGAATTAGACTCTAGAACTTTTCCTGGGAGGCTTTTCCACTGATCTACTACCCTCTCAGTAAAGTAAAACTATTTATCACAGCTCTCCAGGAGTGTCCACAGTTTTATGTGAAGAACTTAAATGAAGATGGAAGGACCTTTGTAGACCAAGCTCCCCAGGAGCACTTCCATAGTTTGACTGTTCATAGCAGCTTTCAATGACTTGACACTAAACTACAAGTAGTCTCAGAAGCAGAAGAGCCATTTCCAACTTGCAGGTATAGTAAAGGTGCAGTTTAGTAAAATGTGGCACTTTACTCAAACATTTATCGAATTTCCCTGGGAATGGCAGAGCTTGTAGTTTATATGAGTAATTCCATTGATGGAACCCAAGTTGTGCATGATCTTCCTCACGAGAGAACTGTCCCTTTATCTTGGAAGTTAATACCTTTTGCTAGGACCTACTTACAACGAGCCATGAATGTTGATTAAGAAATTGATACTGGGAGTTTGGGGATAGAGTTGGAAAAGAGATATAAAAACGGTACATTTCATCGCTTCGATTCTGGGAACACGTGCATATTTTCTTTGGTGTTACAATAAAAACGTAAGTGAATAATGGACGATGTAAGCACTGAAGACCCACCTGCAGCCATTCGGAGTGATTATTCTCCCGTGCAGTCCAAGCATTGCTCTTGCCAATCTTGTCCAGCCGGGCAAAATGTGGGTACCATGTGAATGCATCGAGACCCCAGGTTTTGTAGACACTGGATGCTGTGATTTGCTTATCAGAAATCAGATGGGATTTCATTCCTAGCGGTTCGGAGCAACCTACCGTGTTGAAATACACTGTAAAATAACAGTTCACAAAAGGGTGGAGAAGGGAGGTGCTCAGAATCACAAGCTCAAAGCCAGCGTAACGATAAATGCAGTAAAAGCATCAAATCCAAATCAAAACAGTTAAAATATAGTCAAAAACCCAGAGCTGAAATATCTTTCTAGTCCCTGGTACACCCCCAGCCCGATGGACTCAAACTTAATCGAATGCTGTAGAAAACAGGATGTTCTCTATTTGATTTACTTAATATTTTATTGTTATAAGGGAAGTATCATTTCTACATCTTCTATATTTTTGCTTCTACAAGTAGAGAACATTCAAGAATGTATTATTTATACTTTTAATTTTATATTAGGACTTAATAATCTGTGTTAGCTGCTATTGTCCCAGTCATTACTGTTAAATAATTGGGAATGACAAGCGATCCCATACAATTTATCAATATATAAAATAATTTCAATATTCCCAGGGAAAGAAACCAGGCATGAAATCTAATATAGCAAAAATAATGTACAATGTGGAATTTCACCATGAAATGGTTTTGGAGAATAAAATGTAAGTATATGAATCTTTATATAGTGGACACATTAATGACATCCCTTTCCATTTAAATTCATTTGATCCCTCTACTATAATTGGTATGGTATGATGTGGTTCACCAGTTTACTTCACGCATTTGTGGAATTATTTTAAGTGATGAATCTGGTATATATTTCTACATTTTATACATATAAAAAAATTGTAAAAATTATCTAAATTAACCTACTAAAATATTTCAAAAACATAATAATATTAAGATCAAGATTTTAGTGGGAAAATCTGAAATAAAATGAAAATTTTTTTGACTTAAATGTATGACATTGTTCCTTTGTTTAATTCCATAAACTGCATTTGAGAGTACATCCACAAATAAGGAGTTGGCATTGCCCCCAGACCCCGAGTCATTTGCCAAAACAATATTACATAGAAACAACGTACATACTTAGTAGTGTTTAAAATCTTGTATGGCAAATATCAAATATACAGTATTGATGATGTTATTTAGTTATATCTGCTGACAAAAATAACAGATAATGCTTTGTTTCATTTTATTTCCTAAAAGCATTCCATTTTTTTAAAATATTATTCTTCACAGACATTTTTGGCAGATGCAAACAATTTGGCCCATCTACGCTGCCCATTTTTTATTCTGCCTTGGAAAACTCAAACTTTATTTAGCCCGTGGTTCTAACATCTTGTCCTAATTTGTTTTTTACATATACCTACCACTTGCACTTTGTTGAATGATTTTATGTATAAAAAAATCATACCCCCTTCCTTTTTTGAAAAATATAACAGCACGAGGAAGGAGTTTCTTGGTGGTTTTATTTGGAGCTCAATGCCAAATAGACTACAGAAAGAGATTTATTCAGATTCAATGTAGCACAAATGTCATGAATTGTAGAATCTGGCCCCAACCATTTGTCGTGTTAGTAAAGCCATGAGTTTGGGGCTGTTAATATATAGTGATGACAATATGTATCTCTACGGGTCGGCAGAGAACATTCAGAATCGTGTTCCAGGGCAATACAACACAGAACATTTGTTCCGCCTTTGGTAAAGGTTCTGGTAAGCAGTTTGGAAGATAGTTGTCATGAAATTCCACATTGTGCCTCTAGATGGAGCCACTGCTAAGAAAGCATGAGCCTAAAACAAAGGCAGTTCAGAGTCTGTGCCGTGTTCAAAAAGATGATTAAGTGAAGGTCTCTGAATTGCCTTTTTTCAGTGCATTCTTAATGTTGCATCATGTAAAAGCATCAATTTAAGCAAAGGGAACGTACAAGACTAAATTCTCAAAGCAGTTCAGTTTCACAAGGTGATTCATAGACTTACCACTCATTTCACAGCCAAAAAGTTCAAACCGTAGCGTGCAGGCTCTGCGGCAAGTCAGAGGATAGATACGGATGAAGCGAGCGGCAAATGGAGGACTAAATATGTTGGCCTTCCTACTTTCGTTGTCTACATTCCCAGCAAAAATCTAGAAGAAATACAAAAAAGCTGTTTATTCCATTGATTGCCAGTTACTGCTTTACATACAGTACACTCCATCGAAGTATGATTCCTCGGTGGCTACGTGGAATACAGAAAACGTAGTGGTTACCCTGTGTGAATCAGAAAAAGGAACACTGGCACTCCACGAAGACGGAAGTAATCAAATAAACGTATAATATAAAAAATATATTTTATTCAGATGCTTGATCCCATATCTATAAAAATATGATGTAGAAAAAATATATATTAAATATATATTATACAAAAAAAGAAACGAAAAAAAAAAAGGGAGTACAATGAATATCATACCAGCCCCAGAAAAAGAGACCGATTGACCCGTTTCACACCTCAAGTGCTTTATCCTGTGTCTGCTGTAAGTGTATTTGTGCATTATAAGATTAAATCACATAACACAGTAACTCTTAAGAAGCTTTTTTGATTTCTATGGCAACAACCTATCAGTGCCTGATTTTGTGTCACAATTAAGTTCTCCCAGAAAATAATAAATATGAATGAGACACTTTTTTTTTAAATGATTAAATAACAATATCTGGAAAAGGTTTGGACATTTAACAGTACCAGGAATCAAGTTTATTATGCTGCATTTAGTCACAAAAATGTTAAATTCAGAAGCATAGGTGGAACAGCGCCTACAAGCAACATCTACCCTAAAGGACTAAGATCAAACACTCATGCTGCCACTAAGTGAGTAAGTTAGGCAAAAATTTCGCAAAAAGCAGGACATGAGGCCGCAATCTAAGATGAGAAACGAATGAGAAACAAAGTCAATGACATCTATGAGCCTGGAAAGGGTTACAGAGCCATTTCTAAGGCTCTGGGACTCCAGCGAACTACAGTTGAGCCATTATCATAAACGTTTAATAATGGAAATAGGGATGGACCTTCCCAGGAGTGGCCAGTCTACCAAAATTCCTCCAGGAGGGCATCAAGGTCTCATGCAGGAGGCCACAAAAGAACCCAGACTAGCATGTAAAGAGCTTCAGGTCTCGCTTTCCTCAGTTAAGGTCAGTGTTGAAAATACCACAATAAAAGACAGATAAAAAAATGCATCTATGGGAGAGTTGCAAGGGAAAAACCACAGCTGACCAAAAAAACATCTTGATGACCCCCGGGATAATATGCTGTGGACTGATAAGCTGAAAGTGGAACCTTTTGGAAGACATGTGTCGCACTGGCATAAAGATAACATCATACCAACAGCTAAACGTGGTGGTGGTAGTGTGATGGTCTGGGGCTATTTTGCCGTTTCAGGACCTGGGCGACTTGCAATAACCGACGGAACCATGAACTCTGCTCTCTACCGGAAAATCGTGAAGGAGAATGTAGGTCATCAGTTTGTGACCCGACGCTAAAGTGCAGTTACATTATGTAGCAGGACAATGACCTGAAGCACACAAGCAAGTCCACCTCTCAATGCTATAAAAGAAACAAAATAAAGGTTTTGGAGCAGCCTAGTCAAAATCCTGACTTGAATCCGATCAAGATGCTGTGGCACATCCGTAAAAGGCACTTCATGCTCCAAAACCCTCCGATGTGGCTGAATTAAAAAAATTCTGCCAAGAAGAAATAGCCAAAATTCCATAACAGCGATGTAATAGACTTATTGGCATTTATCACTAATGTTTGATTGCAGCTGTTGCCATCAAGAATAGCGCAACCAGTTATTAGGTTTAGGAGGCCATTACTTCTTTCCCCATGAGTGATATAGGCTTTAATTAACTCCACTAAATGAAATGATCATTTAAAATCTGCATTTTGTGTTTTACTCACATTGTCTTTGCTTTATGATAAAATTACTTGGATGATCTAAAACATTAAAATGTGACAAATAAGCAAAAAATAGAAGAAACCGAGAACGGGCAAATGCTTTTTCACAGCACTGTACCTTAGAATATTATCTAATTGAGACAGTGGGCCAAATGCCAGCAGATCAGTCATTATGCCACCTTTCTCCATCAGAAATGGCGCAATGAGCTCATACTAGTGCAATCCAGAAAGCCATATTGTCTTTTTTTCATACTTTTTATACTTTCTGACTGGGGTAGGGGGCAAGTCTGGCTGCTGACATCACAAGTAGTCTTCTTTTTTGTCCTTGTTTGGAAGCAGTTAAAGAATAACTCAAGGAGCAACCAGCTTGGATATTCCATATTCCGTTGCACTGTGCAAGGGTAAGCAGGGCATAACAAGTAGTGAATAATGTAAGTTATCACTTACAGAAAAAAAAACGGGCCCGGCTCAAACAAGGACATATAAAAATGACCCTTTGGTTACACTCACCGAGATAGATGCTTTTGGAATAATTGGGAGTGTTACTTTTCACGTATTCGGATGTTTGATGTGAGGGGATTAACATAAATTAGCAAATGTCTTTAAAGAGAACACTCCAGCCATATGAACTTTAGTGCTTATGATAGCCATGTGGTCCCTTTTACAATTTCAGAAGCCACAGAGAAACCTGTCCTGTAACCATTTGAGTGCCAGGTTACATTTTTATGCACTTGCAATCTGGAATATTAGATTTCCTATAGTAAGCTTTAGGTGTAGCGATCTGGGATCCTCCAGTGTCCATGTTTGAGATCCATGGTTGGTTTCGGGGGACCACTTTCCTATGTGGATAGGTTTGGCACTGAAATGGTGAAGCCCACATTGCTGGTAATCACTCACCTTGTCTGTATCCTTCCCCTCAATCTTGTAGAAGGTAAAATCAATCCCGTCCACACTGTATGCCACTTTATACTCTCTTACGAACTCTGCAGTACCCATTCGGCTGGCTCCTTGTGTGATAATTCCAGATACCCTCATTTCTCTTAACAGATTGACCTATCAAAATAAAAAGAGGTACCCAAGTAATGACCCAAAGCATACTGTTCAATAATCTTTATCAAAAGTAATGAAGAATCAAAAATCCATAATCTTTACTTTGATTTATACATTTATAGTGATATACAGAAAACTCTTAAATTGGCTTTTTTCTTTTTTTGAAGGAAGTCACAACTATTTTGATTCTAATATAATAACGCTTAACAAATTATCCCGACCCTTTTGCATGCGGTTTAATCAAATTAATATATTGATTGACTGGATGTTTAAGAAGCTCTGTTTCTATGGCAACAACACAATCAATGTCTGCTTTTATGCTTAAATGTGTTCTTGCCCAAAAGTCCTTAATCATACAAAAATTGATTAATTATTTCTGGGAAAGGTTTGAGCATACATCAATACTAAATATTATACGTCTAACATTTAATTTAGTTAAAAGTGTGTTTACGTGGACCAGTAGATTGAACAATCCTACCCCTGAAAAACAAGCCCTGGAAGAGATGATATGGACGCCACAGAGCCCTTATCTCAAAATCATCATCAAGCCTGTCTGAGATTACATGAAGAGAGAGAGAGACGCAACCAAGGCTGCCTGTCTATTTTTAAAAGCAGTCTTACTTTACAGCACTTTTTCACACCTGCCTAAAACTTTTGTTCAATTGATTTATATATATATATATATAAAAATAATATAGCCGAGCCCTGTGGATAGGCCATGGAATACCTGAATCCATGGATGACGGTCATAGCTGCTTGAAGTCCACGCATTAACCATTCCCTTGTTATTGAGACGGGCTAAATTTGGCCCCCATCGCTGCAGGCCCAAAAAGCCATGGTAGAGTGAGGAAGCGGTTATCTGGGCATCTGATATAGCGCCACCTTCCATGCCCAGAGGATTGGCGCAACCTAAAAAGACACATGGAGAAAATGGCATGGACACGTTAAAAAATATAGCATAAATATAGGGAAATAAACAATGTTCACCAAGCAATGTTTTAGAATTCCAGCATGCTTTTTGAAAGCTTCTGGTTACATAAAGAGCGTTCATGGGAGTGCACTAATTGTAAACTATATTATAACATCCAAATTATCCCTGTAAAGTCTTACTCCACTCCTGTGGGCATCCCTGGCGATTAACCCATTAAACCTATGGATCAAGCACTGCAAATTCCCCCAGATCTTTTTTTGTTTTGTTAATGGACATTTTCTCCTGGTCAACTCAATTGTGAACTGTCAATTAGCATGTAACAGACCAATGTGTCGAGTCCTATGTCAGAAAAAATAACCAAAACACAAACCAAAAGCACATGGTAAATACCATTGGGTATCTAATGCAGGGTGACTTCCCCAAGTATCTGTATCAGGATGAGTTTCATTTTATGAGAAGCTTATACATGAAACAGAAAGAAGTCTGCTTTATTAACAAAACTAAACAAAAGTAGGCTTTATAACGCATCTTCTAATGCATGCCTGTTCCTTTAAGATGTTAGTTCATTGATCTGAAACATAACTATAAACTAAATGTACTCACGGATATGGCATGTCTTCCCTATAAAGGGTGATGCGCATTTACAAGAGTAACTGTTGTCCCGGTATTTGCAGGTCCCTCCATGTTTACAAGGATGCGAGGAACACAGGTTGTCACCTACGAGAAAACAGGGTTTGGATTACATTATGAATAATACAAATCTAAATTTTAGGAGAATAAGAAAAAAAAATAAGGCTGATTTAAAGTGGCATATTTTTATTTTTTTTTTACTATCAAGAAAACTATTAAGCAAACCTTTGTTATATTAAAAGTAAGGGTTGCTGAATGGTTAAGGCTAGGTTTCCACTTGGGTTTTTGTCCTGTGTTTTTTCCTTGATGAAAAACACCAAGAAAAACGCCAAGAAAACTGCCACTGCATTT
>VKOC01035637.1:0-11388 GCA_009364415.1 Spea multiplicata | reverse complement strand
CCCTATCACTCCTCCCAACCCCCTCTCCCCTATCTCTCCTCTCACCCCTCTCTTACCGGTGCTTCCAGCCGGGGCAGCAGGTTGCCGTCTCCTTCCCCTGCAGCCGGAAGGAGGTGGAGATGGCAGTGGGGGTTTGTATGCGTCCGTCCCGCATACATTCCCCGGCTGTCAGAGATCAGCACCGGTGCGGGGAACTCTGATCTCTGACAGTCGGGGAATGTCTACGCGACGGACGCAGACAACCCCCGCTGCTAGCCACACCTCCTTCCGGCTGCAGCGGACGTTGTCTACGCGCATCGCGTAGACGTCAACCCGCTGCCCCGGCAGGAAGCACCGGTAAGTGTGTGTGGCGGGGGGGTTTAAATGGGGGGGAGACAGGAGGATCCAGGTCCCCTGCAGCGGTGCGGGGGATCTGGATCTTAGTCTCCTAATCAGACCTCTATTTGAGGTCTGATTAGAAGACGACCCCGATTACAAGACGAGGGGTATTTTTCAGAGCATTTGCTCTGAAAAAAACCTCGTCTTATAATCGAGCAAATACGGTAACTTTTGTATCTACATATTCACTAGGTTACAGTTTATTTGTATGAAATGTCAAGGTAATTGATGGCTTTTTTGGCCAACACTTGAGAACTCTGGTGTTTAGTGAGTCTGATATTCCCCTTTTGTAGCGTATAACATACGTGACTGTACACATGTATGCAGTTATCACTGGAATTCATAATTTATTGATATACTGTTACAGTTAATGCCTTAAGGAGATTCACCAATGCAAGAACGACTTTGAAGGAATATGTTCAGCAGCATAGAAAAGATTACTTTAAGCTGCCTGAGCAAAGCCGACCCTGTTATTGCCCATATCATACACAGAGTAATACTGCCTGAGGAAAACATCTCCCAGAATCCACAGGGGCTGTCCATTTTGTGATGGGAGATAAGTAGCCTCAACACCAACTGTGCAGTAACCATTATTCTGAAAGAAAAGAAAGAGGGTTTGTTAGTCTGGAATTTTACAAGTAGAAATGCTGGCTAGAAAGCAAGTACGCAGGAGAAAGGCAGAACATAATTCATTGTTTTGCATTTATTTGAGTGAAATTCGAAATATATTATATTGTATTATAAATATATTATATGTATTATAAGACTACCCCTGCAATTTGAATATTAATTTAGGAAAAAAGAAAAGGCCTGAATATAAGACTACCCTATAGGAAAATGTTTTACTAGTAAATATTAATTCACATGTAAAATATTTTTCATATTTCATAAAAACTATGATTGAGAAAAATTATTTTTTGTTTTTATTTCCTTTTATTTGCCAACCGGCCCCCCAGTTATGCACATCTGCCCCACGGCTTGCTACTCTGCCCACCAGATATGCCTTATACACCCCTATATGCCACTCTGCCCCAGATATGCCTTTTAACCCCCCTTATTCCACTTTGCCCCTCCAGGAATGCCTTATATCCCCTCCATATGCCACTCTGCTCCCCAGACCCATTCCTCGTACTTCAGTGGAGGCAGCAGGTGGACAACTGCACAATGTGCGTAAACAACCTCTGCTGCCCGTTAGTTCCGTCGGGGCTTCTACAACGAAACACAGGCATGACGTGACCTTCTGGTGCTCCATCATAGAAGCCCCGGCAGAAGTGCCGGCAGCAGCGGAGGTTGTCTGCACGAATTGCACCGGGGCTTCTATGATGGAGCACCGGAATGTCACGCCGGCGCTCCATCATAGAAGCTCCCAGAGGAAGTGCCAGCAGCCGTGGAGGTTACCAGAGAGGAGGATCCAGGTCCCTTGCAGCGCTGCGGGGGATCTGGATCTTAGTCTCATAGTGAGAGCTCTATTTCAAGTCTGATTATAAGATGGCTTCGTCTTATAATCGAGCAAATACAGTAATTCACTGTATAATTTCACTCTAATAATGACTTTAATGGGCACACTGAGAAGTCATCACAAAATAAAGAAATCTTTTGACAGATTACATGCCTTTAGTATACTACTTGCCAGTTACTGGTATTAACTCCTTGAGGACCAAGCTGTTTTTTATCTTTTTGTTCTCTTTGTGACCGAAGCTGTTTAACATTTTTTGCAGTGTTCCTGTTTAGCTGTAATGCTCTTCTCTCATTTAGTGTACCCACACCCACTATCTATTGTTTTTTTTCAGGACTTTCTTTGATATCGATATTTTGATCATATCATCTAATTTACATTACAAGTATAAAAAAACAGTTTTTCTGACTTATTTGAAAAATCTTTTACTCATCTACAAAAGCCAAAGAAACAACCTGCTAAATAGATTCTAATATTTGTCCTCATTTTTGCAAATAATAGGGCAATAAGTACAAGTAACAGATTAATATTTCAAAACCATTTTTTCAAATCTGGCTATCCTGCTCCCATGTCCTATTTGGCATCTTTGAAGCCAGCTAATTCAATTTATCTCCATCAAACAACATATCTTTCATAACTAGACACCCCAGGGTATTTGAAATGTTATTATTTTAACTCTTTCCGTGCACTAATTTTACCACCAGCCTTTGTCAAAGTTTCTGTGCTTTTTCACACACATTGTAATTCAGGTATGCATTTATAGCTTCTGGTTTGTGTCACTGCCAAACACCTCAATATGAGTACAGAGATACCACCATTGCCTAGTTTTTCTGGGTTGTTTAGGGGTTAAAAGACCCCATTTGGAAAGTGCACACTTTTATTTTTACATCTGGTCAGTCTGCATCCTATTTGGGGCATTTTTGAACCTGGCCAATTCAGTTTACCAACTTTGCCAAAGTTTGTGGTAGTAATTTTTTGTTTGTTTTTCACAAGAATTGCATTTCAGGTATGCATTGATAGCTCCAGGAATACGCCATTATCAAACACCCCAATATGTGTTCAGCAACTCTTGGGTACAGTGATACACCCATGTATGGGTTTGTCTGGTTGTTTGGGGGATAAAAAGCCACATTTGGTAAGTGCACTTTTCTCCATTTTGGCCAGTCTGTGCCCATCTCTGAACTCGGCCACTGCCATTTACCCCATCAAACCATTCATTTTTTCAAAAGTAGACACCCCTTGGGCATTTGAAATGCTGGTATTTGTCAGGATTGGGCTGGGAGCGTAGAGGATAGTCCAAAGCAGTGTCAGTAAACAAAGCAATAGGTCAGGGGCAGTCGGCAATCAGAGTAAACGGTAGTTCAGGCAAGAATCAGGTAACAGGCAAACAAGGTAGTCCAATAGTGAAGCCAAAGGTCAAGTAACGTAGAATCCAATAGAGGGTCTGTAGCCGAGCAAGCAGAACAAGCAGGGGAGAACAGGAAGTTGAAGTCCACGGACATACAGCAACCAAAGTTCTGGAACACTGGAGTAAAGTGTTCACAGTTGGAGGAGTTTTTATAGTGCTGCAGGTATCTACTCCTCCCCTGTGCTGAACAAGCTCCTTACTGGATTGGGGTAAATCCATAGCACCTGGCTCATTAGTTCTGTCTGTGGCCTTCATTGTGGATACTTAATGGGGATTATAGACATTACCTCCCCTCTACAGGTGCATTGTGTTCATGCTTGGGCAACACCTGGGGTTTGCTGAAACTTTAGGCCGCAGTTTTGGTCTACTGCGGTTCGTCCTACTCCGCGGAGCTTTTGGATGGCATGCAGTGCCAGAGGACAGCTGGGGAGAGCAGGTAAGTGTGAGAGGGGCATGACAGTATTTTTTCCATGTATGGATTTACATTTTGCTGGAAATGGATGGTTCTCCTTATGGTGACATAACTGCATAATTATTTTTAAGTGTTACCACAGTTTTATTATTTTTTAGCTGTTTTTATTTCATTTTTAAATTTAAAAAAATATATATTTTACTAAACACATTGCGATTAGAAAGCTGGGCTCCATTGACTTGCATGGTTGAGTGCAGTATATGTGTTCAACCTACAAGGGGAGCCAGATTTCTCAGGAGGGTCTGGAGAGAACCTCTTGGAAACTTGTTTGCGAGTGGCAAAATCTCTTGCAGTGGCGCTTGAGACCGTTCTCCGGAGCAGTAACAGTGCGTCCTGGGGTGGGTGTTCTGTGCATCGCTGAATGCCTCTCTATCGAGGCATTTCAGCAACACCATTGAAGCTTAGGAGGCGATCATTGTATAGCGGACGTTGACGCCCCAGGAATGCCGATCTTGGTGTTGCTGAATGCCTCGACATTGTACCACAGTCATCTCCCTCCATCATGCATTCTTACATAACTTCTCATCATATCTATACCCACCTATTATTTCCCAATCATATTAATACCCCTACTTTATTATGCCCCCTTACATATTCATACAATATTCAGCATATTTTTCTTCTCACCTCATCCTCGGTCAGTCTGCAATGTGGTCTTGATTTCTACGTTTGCCAATCACTGATACGTCGAATATGACACCATATGAAGTGCCATACTGACTGGCAGATGCGCCATGGGTGTTTGAGTAGAAGATCTGTACATCAACTCGCACAGGTCTCTTTTTGGGTCTGCAGTTGCATTGTTGGCCGCAAGTATAACTAGATGGCAGGCATCAAGATTGGCCCCTGGGGAAGCAGCCTACTGGAAAATATCTGGGTATTCCAGTAGGCCAGTACTACTTTGACTTCAAATCTTCTCAGGTTTATTCAGCACTCATATAAATAAATATACACACCGGTATACAATTGAATTTTAAGGCAAGAATCACCATCTGCATGTGAAGGTCAATAAAGGGTGTCACACAATAGCACACATATTGCTAACATGGCATGAGAGTACCTGAACAATGTATCCAGAGGGTGGAATAGGGAACTGGAATCCGTTGATAGTAAAACTAATAGTTGGCAAGTTCTGTACAGAGTTACAGCTCACTAGGAACTAGTTAGAGAAGAACAAACAGAATTATATTCCAAAACAGGTCATATGCCCTTGCAATACCAATGTACAAATATGGAGTAACATGTCTACAAAAAAACAAGTCTACAAAAAACAATATATCATTTTTGATGTAAAATATATTATATTCTATGGGAGCCTCATTTTTTAATAGAATCTTTTTTGTTAGTTTGTTTTAAAAACATTGATAATGTAAGAAAACTCCATTCAGTTTATAATGCTATCAGTGGAAATCTTAAGCAAAATACATTTTCACTATGCATTTACTAGCAATTTGCAAATGTTGGGGTAGCCAACAGGTATCTTTTCTGGAACTGCATTTACCATGATGCTCGGCTATACCCAGGGGAGCGCTATCACCTTCTCACCCTGGTTGCAGGGAAGTGCCCCTTGAACCCTCTGGTAAATTACACAGAATACACACTAGCTTACACGTTTACACACTCACTCACTCTCACACCAACACACAAACATATACAGTCACACTTACACACTCATGCTAACACACACTTACATATTGACAATAACACAAATACACACTAAATTGCACTTACACACTCATGCTAACACAAACATGCACATTTACACATTCACACTAACACACACTTACACACACTCTAACACTCACCCACACGCTAACACACACTCAAACTAACACAACATTGACTCTAACAACTAACACCCACACATACTGTGCGAACGGCCACTGTGTGAACAGCCAGGAGCAAGGGGGCTAGAACATGATGGTCCCATGTAACGCAGTGAAATAACATCTGAAAATCAGTAGATAACAGAAGAAACCAGATTTGTTTTCCACGAAAGTTCCACCCTAGGATACAGTCATGGTCAAAAGTTTTGGGCTTCACAATGTTTGCTGCTTCAGTGTTCTTAGATATTTTTGTCAGATGTTACTATAGTACACTGAAGTATAATTATAAGCATTTCACAAAGGGCAAGGGATAATTTTAAATCCCATTCTAGCCCTGCCTCTCTCTCTCTCTAGAAATATGTTATATTGTAGGGTTGTATATGTACTATATGGGCGAGAGAAGTGGCTTCTTTGCTGCCCTCCTTGACACCAGGCCATCCTTCAAAACTCTTCGCCTCGCTGTGCGTGCAGATGCACTCACACCTGCCTGCTGTTACACTGGTGGCAACCCGATCTTGCAGCTGAATCCAGGTGCTTGATGGACTTTATTGGATGCCTTGATGCATTCTTCACAACTATTGAACCTATCTCCTAGAATTTCTTGAATCCAATAAATGGTTGATTTAGGTGCCATTTTGCTAGCAGCAATATCCTTGCCTGTGAAGCCCTTTTTGTGCAAAGCAATGATGACAGCATGTGTTTCCTTGCAGGTAACCATGGTTAACAGAGGAAGAACAATGATGTCAAGCACCACCCTCCTTTTAAAGCTTACTGTCTGTTATTCTAACTCAATTCAGCCTTGTCCACATCATTACTCTCACCTGTGTTTATGAGAGAATCACTGACGTGGTGTCAGCTGGTCATTTTGGGACAGGATTGAAATGCAGTGGAAATGTTTTTTTGGGATTTATTTTCATTCTGGAATATATGCAAATTGCTATCATCTAAACTGAGGCAGCAGACTTTGTGGAAATTAATATTTGTGTTATTCTCAAAACTGTTAGCCACAACTGTAGAGTCAGCAAGCAGTTGTGTAGCATATTAAATATTAACTTACTTCTCCATTTTGGCCCTGCTGTGCTCCTAGATACTGTAAGAGAGTTCCCATATATTGCTGTGGCACAGTGAGAGGAGAGGTTCCAGTATCTACAATGGCCTGACATCCTTGGCCACACCATCCTGTAGCTTGTCCATTTATGGAAAATCTGCAAAAACATATTGCAAAAGCCATAAGCCAGCCTTACGCCTCAAATCAACAAAGTTAAGTGGAAATAGACTAGATAGTTATTTGATTATAAATTGAAATGAATGTGATTTACAATATAATCTTATTTATGGTGCACCATAACAGTTTTCTAGGAGCCGTATGTTATATGTAACTCCAGTGCTAGTGACCAATGAAATAGCATATCATTTAACTTCCTGTCCTAGAGTCCTCTCCCTTCTCCTTTCTAGCAATATTCCTATACAGGTTGTTGTACTGCACACACCTCTGATCCTGCAACTGGCAGCTCACCCGCCAAATTCTTCACAGGAAACCAATAAAGTAAGAATATAGAGACTTCGTGCTCTGGAAAGCTTCAGTGCTTTATTGTGGAGCAAAGTGCCAGGGAACAAATAATAAGACTTAGAATTTGTTGGTGCAGGTAGAAGAGAGTGGGTGGCTTTGTTTGGTTAAATCCTGGAAATTCCCTCTTTTTACCCTGTTTAAAATTAATCCTCATCCAATTTATGAAACCTTCAATGTTGAGAGATACTGTTCCAGACAAATTTGTTTACTGTCCAGTTCTTGGTCCCTAACACAGGAAAGTGTCAATCTTGGTATCAACTGAAGAAGTTGAGCATTAACTATGCTTATGGGCATGGTAAAAACTTACTAGATGCAGTATAGTCAACCACAATTGTTGCTAAAATAAGAAGTAGATACTGCTCAAATTAATGCACAATGATAATCACCCCACGAATGACAAATTATTTAAGATACATCTCTTTTCATTTCCTTCAGGCAAAGTTTGTAGAAATGTAAACACCAGAAAAAATATACAGTATCTATTGACGAGTCCCTCATTGAATACAAAGACAAACTGGGGTTTAAACAATATTGAATCCTCAAGAAGTTGTGCAAAAGTGACACCAGATATTGGTTTGCTTTTTGTATTTACAAGATTAGGGACAGCATGGTAGGTCCTCTGGCGTTGCCCCTAATTTAAAGGAGTCATCAACAAATTTGTGTGGGAACTTGTTTTGTTTTGACACAGTCGACTGCGGAAACATACAACAAAATAGGACCAGGGTTCCAAAAACATTGGCAGATTGCTGTCTCAAACAGGAGTTGCCGACACTATTGGCAGAACTGGTCCTTCAGTGTGAATCTGCTCTATGAATAAACACGGCCACTCCCTGCAATAGTATAACATGCCACTATGCATATCCAGCAGAACAGGCATTGTATATCTGCCACTGGCCACAAAGGGCAAGGGATAATTTTAAATCCCATTCTAGCCCTGCCCCTCTCTCTCTCTAGAAATATGTTATATTGTAGGGTTGTATATGTACTATATGGGCCAGGATATGGGAGTGCTGGTAACATTCAGTCCAGGAGGCTCACTAATAAAGCCACCCATGACACATTTGGCTAAGTACACGTTTAATAGGCAGTATCCAGTCATGCCCAAAACTCTTTAGAATAAAGATAATACATAAAAACACAAAGAGGATTCAATCATCATATAAAAATTCCCATTTTTGACTTCACTATACACTACGATGAGCCAGTCCCAGTGAGCATCTGATACAGGAAACTCTTGTCTGGCCACGTATAATGTGTAGTTAAATCTGGGAGATTACTTTAACCTTTCCTCAACCATTCAATTATGCATTTTCAGCTCAGCCCTTTACATTAGATATTCATAATGAATAGTAAAAAAAATGTTAAAACCACAACTCTCCTATCCACTGCCTTTAGTGAATGTACCACAGACAGTTGTCCAGATCTGTTTTAATGTGTTAAATGTTTTTCCATGCTTTACTAAAATTCCAGTAATGCTACTCTATGGTTACCAGAAACTTACAAACTTGGAATGTTTAAATAACTGATAACCAAGTAACTAATGTTTCAGAGCAGCATATTTAGCAATAGCCTCACTGAGCACCACATGGTAGGTTGCTGGACTCTACTCTACACAAGAAGTAATGACACATTTTCAATGCCTGGTAATGCATCCAAAGCTATGAGTGCCTGTATTACTCCAGCATACATAACCTAAAAAAGTTTTCTTTTCATATATGCAATTCTTGCATAGATGGCCTTATTAACCATAAAAATGCATTTATTTATTTTCCTGTCTTAAACAAATAGATATTTTGTCCTTTTATTTTTTTTATTTTCCCCATCTACAAGGATTATTAATAATAAGCATTTAGTTAATCACATTTCAACCCACATCTACAAGTGTATTCTAATACAATTTTATGCTGGTGTAAAATTGTAGCAAATGTATTACTTATTTAATTGAGGTACTCAATTCCTGTCTTCATAAGAAAGAGGTTTGGTTAACTTACGCATCAATTCCAATCTGCCAGTATACCTCCTGAGTTACTGGTGCCCACTGGATTTGTCCAGAGTACAAACTGTTTTCAACTCCACCAAAGATAACCTCTCCAGACTGGCTAAACAGAGAAAGGTTAAAATTACACAAAGTCACATGTGTTTTTCTTACCATTTACCACAAACCATAATGTGAGATTGAAGAAATTATTTGGCATTTTACAAATAATGCAATGTATGGCTTCTAGATTGTACACAACTTTTACAAATGCCTTTCCACTGTACACACTAGATCACAAATTTTAAATTCCTGCTTTCCAAGTCACTTTGTATGCTGGACAGCATGAGACCTCAGAGAAAGAACAGTTTCAAGGATGGAGAAGAAAAGAGATAGTTGGGAGCAACATATTGTGCATGTCATATTTCTTTTTCCTTTTATTGGATTAGTTTGTGCTTGACTTTCAATAAGGAGCCACATATGGTTAGGATGTGCTAGTAGGATCCAGTGACAGATTTGTAATTAGGCAGATTACACATGTTTCTATGGTTCCTCTGGGCCAAAAGGAATCTCTTTTTTTTCTTCTCACTTCTCTTTTAAGTGTAAAATAGAAAAAAAAGGTGCAAACAAAATATCTGCTGGGCTGGTATCAGATATAAGGTAGGGTGACCAGATGTCCCCGGTTTCCAGACAGTCCCTGGATTAAGGACACTGTCCCCAGGCGAAATATGTCTCTGGACATGTCCCCGGATGCAGGGCCGGATTAATTTCCACAGGGGCCCTGCTGCTTACCCTGTGGTGCGAGCAACATCTCTTGAATCTGCCCAAGGGAAGCAGGAACCCAGCGGAGTCAGTGAATTTATGTCACGTCACATGACTCCACTGCGTTCTTGCTTCCCCTGGGCGGTACAAGAGAAGTGCTCCCAGGTGGGGGAGGGTTTATGAACGAGTATGCGTGAATGAGGGAATGAATGAGTATCTGTAAATGAGTATATGAATGAGTGAATTAATGTTTTAAGTGGAGGCGGCATGGCACAGGAAGGCTGTTTGAGGCTAGAATGACAAGTCTTATGATTCCAATCTGGGTGTTGGACAGGTCCTGCTTCCAATCTGGGTAACATGGCTGACATCATACTAAAGGGGGGCAATATTTGCATTTGGGTATGGGGGCATTAATTCACAAGGGGGTGCTGGCTGGGGGCATCACATAAATCAATACTTAAGGGGGGCTGGGTGGTGGGATAAATATACAATGTGGGGCAACACACATATTGCTGACCAGCCCAAATAAAATGCTGCCCTACAGTATGAGGAATATATAGACCCATGGAATGGAACTAGTCAGATATACACCCCTCATACTAAAGGGCAGTATTTTATCTGGAATGGTGGCATCAATACACAAGGGGGCAGCTGGGGCCATTACATAAATCAATACTAAAGTGAGGGGCAGGCTAGGGGCATAAATACACATAGTGCTGGTAGGGGGGCGATACACAAGGGGGTAAAAACACACTACAAAGCAGTGTGGATTTTTTTTGTTGTAGTTTAACCCGTCCAGATGTGGGTGTCTGTGTGGCAGAGCCTGTCCTGGTGTGTGTGTTTGGGTGTCGGTGTTGCAGTGCATGTCCTGGTGTGTGTCTGGGTGTCGGCAGAGCCTATCCTGGTCCTGGTGCGAGTGTCGTATGGCCGAGCCTGTCATGGTGTGTGTCGGTGTAGCAGGGCCTGTCCTGGTGTGCATGTGTCTGGGTATCGGTGTGGCAGACCCTGTCCCGTTCAGTGTGTCTGGGTGTCGGTGTGGCAGAGCCTGCCCTGGTGTGTGTCTGGGTGTCAGTGTGACAGAGCCTGCCCTGGTGTGTGTGTTTGGGTATCGGTGTGGCAGAGCCTGTCATACTGCAGTATTTTATCTGGGCTGGTGGCATCAATACACAAGGGGAGCAGCTGGGGCCATTACATAAATCATTACTAAAGCGAGGGGCAGGCTAGGGGCATAATGCTGGCTGGGGGCGATACACAAGGGGGCAAAAACACAAAAGGGAGGTCAACGACAAAGCAGTGTGTAATTTTTTTTTGTAGCTTAACCCGTCCGGATGTGGGTGTCGGTGTTGCAGAGCCTCTCCTGGTGTGTGTCAGTGTGGCAGAGCCTGTCCTAGTGTGTGTGTGGGTGTCAGTATGACAGAGCCTGCCCTGGTGTGCGTGTTTGGGTATTGGTGTGGCAGGGCCTGTCCCGTTGTGTGTGTCTGGGTGTCGGTGTGGCAGAGCCTGCCCTGGTGTGTGTGTGTGTGAGTGGGTGTCAGTATGAC
>VKOC01035627.1:0-15606 GCA_009364415.1 Spea multiplicata | reverse complement strand
ATATCCCATTTGGGAGATTTTGGAAGCCCCCCACTGTAAATTACCCCATACAAGTATAGAAGTAAAGATTCCAACAAGGCCTCACATGCATGGTTCATGCATTTTTTGAGGAAGCCATGAGGCCATAACTGGAACATGCGCAAGTTTTCAGGAATTGGTTTACTGGGCCCATATCCCATTTGGCACATTTTGGAAGCCCCCACTGTAAATTACCCCATATATGTGTAACACTGGAAGAAAACACCACATTTTGTTCACCAACATCCCCCGGTTCCAACAAAGCCTCACATGCATGGTTCATGCATTTTTTGAGGAAGCTATGAGGGCAAAACTGGAACATGTGCATTTACATTTTTTTAAATATTTCAGATTACTTGTAAGTGACAGGTTTAGGCCGCTGACATCAATCAGGGAGATCGATCAATAATCAGCGACTTAAAATGTCACCGACAAGTGATCAGGTAATAATTATGATTTTTTTCCATTTATTAATAATTTGTGTTTTTCATAATTACCCTAGATGACCCCTCTCTCTTTGTAGAGCAGGGTCATCCGTGGGCTGCCATAATGATCCGGTCACTCCTATTGGCCAGGAGCGATCTGATCAGCCCAGCCCAGCCCAGCATTTGACCTGGAAGCACCCTGGACTTTCAGGTCAGTGCTGTTATTTTTTTTATTATTATTATTTTATTTTTTTTTATTTTTTTTTAACTCTTTCAATGCTGATGCTTCCATTGCAGCACAGCATTGACTGATATTTAGTCCCCACAAGCTTGTGGGGACTAATATTAACCCCTGCAATGCCGCGATGGGGGTCATATACAATCGCAGCATTGAAGGGGTTAATTGAGGAAGAGGGGGGTTGGGGTTAACTGAGCAAGGGAGGGGGTGTGGGGGCTGGTCTCCACACTCATGTGGAGACCAAAGAACCCTGTCTCCCTGTCCCTGAAGCTGCCTCTGGCAGCTGGGACACAATCTCCCATAGACTGCAGATTGTAGGGAGGAGTCTCTTTGATCAGTCCTACAGGACTGATCAAAGGACTTCTGGGGGCTCATTTTTGCTGTTGCTGGTCTGCCTGACCACCAGCAGCAGAGCCCGCTACAAAACGGGAATTAACCCCTTCAATACCGCGATCGCGGCATTCAAGGGGTTAACGCTGCACGATCAGGCAGCAGGGGGGTGTTGGGTCAGGTCCCCACACTTGTGTGGGGTCCCATTCAACACACCACCCCCTTCCCTGAAGCTGCCTGTGGCAGCTGAAAACGCGATTGCAGATTTTCTGCAATCACGGTTTCTGCCTAGAGAATCACTCTGTGGGAGTGATCGTAGGCTTGAGGGCGGTTTAGAGAGGCTGTGCTGTCTGCCCAGACTCCTGGGCAGACAGCAGCAGCGCCCCCACGACCACCACGATTGTGGCGATGTGGGGGCGGTTTTTGGAGGAGACGTACCTGGTACGTCCCGGTCTACCGGTGACCAGTAACCAGGAAGTACCAGGTACGTCCCGGACCTGAAGGGGTTAAGGAAAAGAATTTACGGTAAGTAAAAAAATTTCAGTTTTTCCACCCACGTTGTACTCCAGGTATAAATTCACCGCTCCTGGTATATGTCACTGCCAAAGAACACCTCAGTATGTGTTCAGCAACATCTCCTGAGCGGAGTGATACCCGACATGCATGGGTTTGTTAGGTTGTTGAGGGACTAAAAGGCCTTTTTTGAGAGGTGTGCATTTTTCAAATTGGAAGTTTGACTTGTCAAAAAGTCTGCCCACATATCATTTTTCTGTTATTTTTGAAGCCGGCCAATACAATTTACCCCATCAAACTAAATATTTTTGAAAACTAGCCACCCCAAGTTATTTCAAATGCTGGTATTTTAACCCTTTCCATGAACTAATTTTACCAACCAGCCTTTGTCAAACTTTATGGTAGTACAGTAGACCATAGATTTACCGAATACCCCAATTAGGTTTTCTTTTCCAATATTTTTCAAAATAGATTTAGTTCAACTAACAGGATTTCTAAATCATATTGTAACCTTTAATTCCTGAGGTTTTTTATTCTCTCTCAGATATATTTTTCCGCACGTTAAAGTATTTACTGTAATTGTGGAATGGTTTATTAGAATTTAAATTCCAATGCTTTGACTAATTGTATGTATGTATATTGTGTGTGTATGTGTGTGTAACATCACAGTTAGGGGTCTTAAGCACAGTCCTCTAGGGCAATCACAGTCAGGAACACCAGTTTGTAACAAAACAGTGCTTTATTTTTAATTGCTCACACCCCAAAACTAAATCATAAAAACAAAACATAGCTCCCAATTGGAGCCCTCTCTAACTAAACTATGCTGGTCCAGACTGACCAGCCTAATCACCCACTACCTCATCCTCCCAACCAGACCCTACTACGCCAGGCTCTGGAAAACCTGCCCCAGACAGCACACAAAAAAGTCCAGGCAGGTATTGCCTCACTTGGCTCAGGGATGATCTTGTTCAGGGCCTCTCCTTGCCCTGGGAGCGCAGGGAAGCTTCCTCGTCCCCCAACAGTCTCCCTGAGTATCAGGCTCCAGGGGTTTTTAATGCCCAGCACCTGTGCCTGATGCCGGCCCCATAGGAATCCCAGACCGGATCCTGCTGACTTCTTGCCTCCTGGAAAACCCGGCATGGAATTTACACATAATGGGGAAACGGAGCATTGCCCCACCCTGCTCTCCAATTGCTCCACCCCAGGGACCCATATTTAGATCTGGATAGCACCTGTACCCAAATGCCACACTAAGCATCTCCCTGGGGTTTACATTTTAATATATATATATATATATATATATATATATATATATATATATATATATATATATACATACACATATAGTATAATACACACACACACCTGTTCAATTGCTTAACACAAATGAGGTGCAGCTGTGTGGTTACTCACCATGTTGTAGCGCTAATGCCTCCCAACTACTCAGTGGCGCTCCTTGCGGCAGGGGTGGGGTCACATCTCCTCGGTTTGGGGTTTTTTTTTTCCACTACATCCCACCCCTGCCGTTTCGTATTTACGCTGTGTGGCCTGTGGACGCAGGTTGGTTGCTGCGGCTGCTATGCATCATGTTTCCGCTTTCTCCATACGCATTGGTGATTATGCTAATGAGTTTGTATTTTTTTTCTGGTGGAGGCATGTGCTCATTTTGCTCAATACCAACCATTATGTGACCACGGTTTACATTAGATTCATACACTGGGGTATTTTTTTTTTCCTTTTTTCTTCTCTCGCTAACACACTCACACGCATTGGCTCACTTGTAGAAATGATTGGTTGCCTTTACTGCAGGTTGCCCTCGCCCTATCGTATAATGTCTTCGCTTTCTATTTGGTGGGCCGCTGGGGACGAGTTCTCTGGATGTAAGGGTAGGGTTTATTTATTTTTTTCCCTTAAAGGGTTTTACAGCTTAGCGGCAGTTTGGTGGGCGGAGGGGTTGTCATGTTCCTTTTGTGGTCTAGAGGGGCTCATCGAGTTGACATTGTGGATTTTGTTCTGTATACGGATGGTTATGTTTACTGTTTATAAACATGTGAGTTGCGGCTATGGAGTAATGTGGAGTTTATTTTTTATTTCCTTTTTTATCCGTTTTGGGGCTCTCCCTCTTGCTGCTGTCCAGAGCAGGGCTTCCATATCCCCCTAGCAGGTCGGACTATATTTTGCTTGGGCGGTTGGCCTTGTTTCCATAGCTTTTTCCGAATACTGTTACGCGCTCATTTTCATTTGTGTTTTGTGTAATCCCCTCTCTTGTGTCGTGTGTTCTCCCCTTACCCTCCTTCCCTGATTGTCTAACACACGCCGTCACATGTAAAACAATTTAACTCCATTTTACGAAAGTATAGGCTAGTTGATGGCGAGCGTTTCACACGGGTGAGCGGACCTTCATTTGTTACTCTGCCCCACATCGGTCGTACTCCAGGATTTACCTTTTCTTGATGGAGTATTATCACCTGGGCCAGGCAGAGGGGTGCTCTATTGGTGCTGCTGAGGTTTCGGATCACTCTCCCGTAACTTTGCGACTCCAAGCCCACCTTTATAGGCCTACTGCTTCTTCTTTGCGCCTTAATAATTCACTCCTGACTAACGACGATGCTGTCCAAGCTGCTTCTGAGCAATTGATGCATTTTTCCCTAGATCACGCTGAATCGGAGGTGTGTTGCTCCACTGTTTTGGAAGCTCACAAATGCACAGTCCGGGGACTCTATCAGTAAAGCTTCATATCTTAAGACGCTTCGAACCCAGAAGATCTCAGACCTCTCTCAGCGCATTGCGTATGTGGATTCACTTCACAAACGTACTTGTAATGAACGCGCTTACCTTGAATTACTCGCCCTGTGGCGCCATTTGAATACTTTGCTCAACCATAATATAAAGAGTTCGTTCCTTCACACTCGTTCTCTATTTTACGAACATAACAAGAGCAGACGTCTTCTAGCTAGAGCACTGTGATCCAAGCAGCAGTCACTATATGTTAGTAAGATTAAAACGCCTAGGGGTCTCGTTTCCTCTTCTTCCACTGACATAGCTGATTCCTTTTGTCATTACTACCTTTCTTTTATACAATCTCCCCCATGGTTCCTTGGGCGCCGATTGAGATTCTCTCATACGCGCCTACCTGGAGAAGCATATCAGTCCTAAACTGACTGTGCAACAGTCGGCGGCTTTGGAGGAAGAGATGGGGCTGCTGTAAAGTCGATGGCGACTGGGAAAGCTCCGTGGCCAGACAGCCTTCCCCATTCGGTACTCTTGCACCTTCTGAGAACAGTTAAAAACTCCCTTTACGAATCTCCTTAATGCTGTGCGGCAAGGGGCATTCTTGCATCCCGATTCATTGATGGCAACAATTGCTGTTCTACGTAAGGAAGAGAAGGACCCGTTGCTGTGCCAGTGTTACCGACCCATATCTCTCTTGAACACTGACTTGAAAATATTTGCTAAAGTGTTGGCCGCTAGATTGCCGGGGGTATTGGGCTCCCTGATACACCCTGACCAATCGGGGTTTATAATTGGGCGAGAGGGATGCAACGGAACTTATAGGGCAGTAAAGTCAATTCGCCTTGCCCAGGCAAAGGGACAGAAAATTCTCCTGTTGTTGACGGACGCGGAAAAATAGTTTGGCTCCACTGGATCATGCCGTTGTGCACGTATCCGCTTGCATGGAGCCCTTACGGACTCCTTTCCAATCCGTAATGATACTCGGCAGGGCTGTCCCTTGTTGCCTCTCCTCTTTGATATCACTCTGGAGCCCTTCTTGCAAGCAGTTCGGAATGACCCCGGCATTCATGGCCTGACTTGCTCTGGTCGCAAGTTCAAGGTGTCAGCGTATGCAGATGACTTGCTTTTTGTGGTCTCACAGCCTGTTGTCTCTCTCCCACACATACGTGACGAGTTGCGGATATTTGGCTCCCTCTCCCACTTTAAGATTAATGCAGACAAGTCTGAAGTAATGGACGTGTTCCTGTCCACAGCTGTCCCGTGCTGTTGGTGCTTCCTTCCCATACAGATGGCGCCATGATACTATTAAGTATCAGGGAGTATGGATTCCGAGAGACCTCACCTCGACCTACAGGGTAAATGAACGTTCTACCGAGGACATTGTACCTCTTCCAGACGTTGCCGATAGCCATCCCAAACTCCTTTTTCTCTGAGCTTTGCGCGCTTATAGTTCGTTATGCCTGGAGGGGGAGCTGTCCTAGGCTTCGTTACACGGTGCTTACGCTCCTAAAAGAGTGGGGGGGCCTCTCACTGCCCGACTTCCTAGGCTATTATTGTGCTACTCTCCTCTTAAGATTGCTCGAATGGAAGTTTAGACCTGCTTCTAAGATTTGGGGTCGACATGGAGAAAAGTGGTTCAAAGTTTCCCCTCTCTGGTAGCTTGGGCTTCTGGTCCGAGGTCCTCCAGCCCTCCCTTTGTCCACATCCATTCATAAGGGCTTCTTCGGGGGTGTGGCGGGTTGGTGGTGCTCTCTCCTCTTTCCCATCCCCGTAAACCCCCATTGCTGGAAATCAGGATTTCTCTAGGGTTTGGAGAGGGATATCCAAACCTCCGGACGCCACCCTGTCGGATGTTTGGGATGGCGCTCCTCCTTTACCTTTTGAACGGGCCGTTCCCGCTGCTAGAGGCAAAGTTTTCGCTATGCGCGGATAGCGCGTTATGTTAAATCAGTACCGGGCAAGCATCACCTTCCCAGGAACCTCACTCCATTTGAACAGCTCGTTTGGCGGACCAGTGTCCTCGGGGGGTATTTCCGTCATCTATCGCATGCTATTGGAGAGAGACTCTTCAGTCCCACTGGTGTTCGTGCGTATTGACACACAAATGCTCTATTGCTACACGGTACCAGGAAACTGCTTACAAGCTGTTGACTAGGTGGTATAGGACCCCGGTGGCAATCAACCGGATCTTGCCGGTGAGCAATCCTACCTGCTGGAGATGCGAGGAGGAGAGTGGCACCTACCTGCACATGTGGTTGGGGTGCAGCAGACTCCAGACCTATTTGTCCGGGGTCTTTCACTGTATGGTGGAGACATCGGGTGAGCCAATCTGGTTATCCCCGTGTTTTGGTCTCCTTCGTTCAGAGAGATCATTGGGTTCTATGAAACATTCAGTTCTTCGTCACCTTCTCAATGTGGCTCGTTGCCTTATACCGCATTATTGGAGGCGTTCTGAGGTCCCCTCCCTACGTATATGGGTGTCGCGAATGGAAGAGATACAGGTTCTGGAGGAATTGGTCCACCTGGCGTCTGACAGGATGGGGGCGTACACGGAAGTGGGCTTGCCGGCTGTCATTTCTCTCCTCTCCTGTTACTTGTGACACTGCTTCGACAGTAAACCATGGTTTTCTTGCTCTCTGACTTTGTCTAGCTTGCCCTTTGCTATTCTTTCCCTCTTACCTTCTGCTATGGTATTTTCCATTGAGCTTCAGCCCCCCCCCTCCCCCCCTTTTTTTTGTATACCCTTACCTCCTTCCTTTTCGTGTGTGTCAGTTTGTTTACCCTTTCAGTACGTTCCCTCAGGGTGACAGGGGCATGCAGTGGGCCGATTTTTTTAAATGTTGGACTCTAGTGCCTTCTACTCCACATTGCTTCTCACCGTGTGTTTTTTGACTCAGTGGAGGGGGGCAGAAATTGGTATTACCTTTTACTGACGTTATATTCTTTTTTTATGCCTATGATCTTTGCCATGTCATTGTCGTTATTTTTCTTTTTTGTTACTTCCCATTGTCTTTATGTTTTCTGCTCCCTTAAATCAATAAAATATCAATTACCTAAAAATGAAAAAAAATGAAATTTTATTGCAATGTATAGGACAGACTGGCGCTCAAATGGTCAAAGACGTGTTAAGATGCCCCAAGTAAAACGCTTTGGGATGTCATCTTTCAAAAAATATACTGTTTAGCGTTTTTTCTTTTTCTGGTCGCTATTGGGGCGCACCTCCCAGAAAACCACATTTAAAAAAAATCTTTAGAAACGGCAATGCGTGTCATTCATATTTAACCCTGTAAATGCCAAAATAAATGAAAATACCAGGCATATCAGGTGTTTACAAAAACAGGACAAATACACTTTTAACCCCTTTAAGACCGGGTTTTTATTACTAAGGTTGCGCTAAAAGACTGGAGCGGTTTGTGTTTTTTGCATTTTTGCTACGTCTTTCTTCAATTGTAAATTCTCTCTTCTCAATTAGTGCACCCACACAATTCATATATTGTGTTTTTAAGCACAAGTAGGGCTTTAAGTACAAAAAATATCTAAAAATGTGTGGGGAAATATTTTCATTTTGTAATTTCCCCCACATTTTTGAGATATTTTTTGTACTTAAGCCCTACTTGACTTAAAAAAAAACAATATATGAATTGTGTGGGTGCACTAATTGAGAAGAGAGAATTTACAATTGAAGAAAGACGTACCGAAAATGCAAAAAACACAAACCGCTCCAGTCTTTTTAGCGCAACCTTAGTAATAAAAACCCGGTCTTAAAGGGGTTAAAAGTCTAAGAGTCGAAAACAAAAATTACTACACTTTGGCAAAGGGTCGTGGTAGAATCTCATGCATGGAAATGGTTACAATACTAGCATTTGAAATACCTTGGGGTGTCTAGTTTACAAAAATATATGGTTTGATGGGGTAAATTGAATAAGCCAGCTCCAAAGATGGCCTTATTATAATATGGGGGCAGTAGGACCAGAGGTTAAGAAATCCGCACTTCCTAAATGTGGCGATTTACCTCCCAAACACGACAAACCTATACGTGGGAGTATCGCTGTACTCGGGAGATGTTGCTGAACACATATTGGGTTCTTGTTTTAAAGTTACATACACTAGGAGCTGTAAGAAAAATAAAAACAAATAAAAAAATCTGGGGCACACAATTTTCCATTCCTGGCGTCGGGCGCAAAAGGAGCTAGCTATGGCTCAGCATCAAACAGTATATTTTTGAAAACTAGACACCCCAATGTATTTCCATGCAATAGATTCCACCACCAGCCTTTGCCGAAGTTCGTGGTAGTAATTTTTTTGTATTTTTTTCACACAAATCATACTTCTTAAATTTATATGTCACTATCAAACACCCCAATATATGTTCAGCAACATCTCCCGGGTACAGTGATGCCCATGCATTGGTTTGTCTGGTGTTTGGGTGCTAAAAGGCTTCATTTGGGAAGTGTGCTTTCCCCCCCTTTTGGTCAGTCTGTGCCTATGCCCTATCTTTGAACCCAGCCAGTTTTTACGTAAACACCCCTTGGGTATTTGAAATTCTTTTACTTTAACTCTTTCCATGTCAAGGGTTTTGGGAAGATAGAACATTAATTTTAGCACTTGCTCATAATAAACATTTTTATTTCATTTATTTTATTATTTTTGGACTTTTTAAAATAAATATTTGAACTGGGTGGTTCCTCTGATGCATAATTATTTTTTTTTCCATATTTTTTTTTATTAAATATTTTACTAATCACATTGTGTTGAGAAAGCTGGGCTCCATTGACTTGCATGGTTGAATGCAGTACCTGTATTCAACCTGCAAATGGAGCCAGAGTTCTCAAGAGGGTCTGAAGGCATTTCATTGATACCATTGAAGTTTAGGAAGCAATCGTTGGAGCTAGAAGGGGCCCCTGCTGCCAATCTCAGTGTTGCTGAATTGCATATGATGAAGAAGGCATGCCAGGCACGTCAATTGTTAACTGACTGTCTTTTCCTGACGTGTCTGGCACGTCAATTGTCGTCAAGCGGTTAATGATTGATCCCTCTCATTGATCAGCCAGTGACCTAATCTAGTGGATGTACTTTCCTACAAAATTATAATACTTATTCCTGCATATAATACGCAAGTGCATATTATATCTGAGATTTTACGGTAAGTAGTTTTTTCCCCCACCTTGGAACAGAACAAACTGATTTCACAGAACCGCATGTATATAGAATATAACAAAATTGCTATACAACTATATGTGAATACTCGAAATCTGTTTAGCAGCAACTTACTTTAGTGAACTTAATATTACAATAATTTCCTTTGTTTTAATTTTCAGGTACAAATATGGCCAGTTGATTGAGATCAACAGCCACAGTCTTTTTTCAAAGTGGTTTTCTGAGGTAAAGTTTTCAAATTCTACACACAAATACCCTTTGTACCCCTATGTGTGTGTGTGTGTATATATATGTTACATAGTTATATAGGCTGAAAAAAAGACATGCCTCCATCAAGTTCAGGCTTTCCTACATCCATTAATTTGTTGCTGTTGATCCAAAAGAAGGCAAAAAACCCCGGTTTCGCTCTTTCCAATTTTGCACTAACCAGGGGAAAAAAATTCCTTCTTGACCCCAAAATGGCAGTCAGATTTCTCCTTGGATCAATAAGCTGTTTCCCCATAATTAAAGATTATATCCCCAGATATTATGTTTTTCCAGGTATCCATCCAGTTGCAGTTTAAACGTCTGTACAGACTCTGATAAAACTACCTCTGCAGGCAGAGAATTCCACATCCTTATTGTCCTTATTGTAAAAAACCCTTGCCTCTGCTTAAGTCTAAATCTCCTTTCTTCCAGTCCAAAAGCATGACCACGTGTCCTATGCATAGTCCTGTTTATGAACAGATTTCCACACAATGGTTTGTATTGGCCCTGAATATATTTATATAATTTGTTACATTAGGAAAATAAAAAATCATGCAAAATAATTTTCTGTGACTGTTAATAAAAAGATAAGCGTGTACTTGGGCTGTTGCCTGTCATGCAAGCTTTCAATGTATGCTTTTATTGATTTATTTTTACACCTTATATCATGTAATTTAACACTTGTGTCATAACCCCTTGCTTTACGTATGCTCCGTTTTTCCCCCAAGCGGTAAAAGAAGTAGTGAAGCAGCAGCCCCTGCGGAAGTCTGTGAGCGGCACCGGGAGATCTGCAGTTCAGATAGGGGGTGGAGGAAGGTGTATGAATGAATGTGTGATTTAGTAAATGTATGAGTATCTGAATGTGGGAATATTTGTGAATGAGTATCTGTGGATGAGGAAATGAGTGAATGTGGATGAGGGAATGAATGAATGTGGAATGTGGATGATCGAATATGTATGTGTGTGATAGCATGGATGTGTAAGTGAGGGGGCATGGCACAGGCAGGCTGGTTAAAGCAGGGGTGGCACAGGGGGAAAACATGGCAAGTCCTGTGCTTTCTGTCTGGATGCTAGGCAAGTCTTGTGAATGTAATCATGGTGTGAGAGCTGACATTAAGGGGGGGGCTGGGTGGCAATACACAAGGGTATAGGGGGCAATGGGGCATTAAATCACAAGGGGGGGCTGGCTGGGGGCATCACATTATCCCACAGATAGCCCTCCCCTTAGTATTTAAACATACAACGTGGGACTCATTTTTAAGTTGATTTTGTATGGCCTGCAAATGATCTTATATATAAATGGCCCCTGTCAGAAAAAAAATTTCCCTACCCCTGCCTTGCATAGTACCCTATAGGATATTTTTAATGCTTCTGGTTTTGGGATAGTGAATGGGGGTTATACTTTCTACGTGTAGTGCAAGGGCAATGGGATGTTGGGGCTTTTTACATTTTTACATTTTTAAAATCTTTATGTGGAACTGTTCCCAAAGGGAACAATTTCCTTCCTGTCCCCAAAATCATGATTTCTCGTACCGGTACGTCCATAAAACGCATCTCAAGAAACCCTTATGGACATCCTGACCTGGCTTTCCGCTTCACGATTGCCTGTAACGGCTGCAAACACGTACGCCGGAAAAGTGCTAGTTTTAAATGCGCGATCAGGCATTCCCTACCGGATGGCGTCACTGCTGACGTCACCCAGAGGGTCATCGGAGGAAAGGATATCGCCTACAGGGTGAGCTAAGTGATGTTATTACTGCCAGTGATGTCATGTTCAATTACATGTTCAAGAGGTCCCTAAGAGGTCATCTAACCATACTGCACTAAAAAGAGTGCAATTTTAAAAAAACAAAATAAATAAATTTAATAAAGTTCATGGGAAAAGAAAAAACCCTTACATCCCATTTCCCTAACACAACATCTAAACAGTATAAGCCCCTGTTCACAACCCCCAAACTCGTTAAGCCATAACTATAAAAAATACTACCCTATAAGGTAGTATTTTTAAGGGATGGATATGGCCCTCTAGAAAGAAAAAAACTAAGGATGTGGGGTATTTATGTAATCAGGAGATACAGCTAAACAATTTCAAAAACCCACACAAAATTTGCAACCATGTTGCAAAATCATTCTTTCTTCTTTCTTGTCACTGATTGATGTCTTTAGCGGTCAAAATAATTCTAATGAAATCAATGAGTATGTTCCTGTTAATGGCTCCTAATGTTGCCAATAAGTGGCAGCAAAGCACTGCAATTGAAATCAGAGAAGACATTAACATGCCATATTTTACATCTAACTGTATAAAGTTCTAAGCAATAACGTTATATACATCAATTAGTGATAGTATGGTATCTAGCAGAAAGTGAAAACATGAAAGAAGAAAACTGCTGATGTGAAACTGCCAACCAATGATAAAATATCATACATTAGTTATTACATTATAACTTCAATTTAATGGCTGTAAATGAAGCTGTATCTCAGTATGTATATTTTATACAAATAAGGATAAACACAAATAGCCCCCTGTTATTTATCAAATGTGTTTTTTTATTTTTTATAATAGAGTGGAAAATTGGTAACAAAGATGTTTCAGAAGATTCATGAGCTGATTTATGACCAAGATGTTCTTGTGTTTGTGTTGATTGATGAGGTAGGTTTCTTATATTCTGTGTATAGTTAACATTTATCCTATTAAGAACATAACATGAAACAATAATTAAATCATAATTTTAGGAAATATTTACATATTTCTAACCCTAAATATCTGTAAGAGGTGTAGTCAGGCCATATCCCTTCAGCACTTACAGCTTTCTGCCCTGCAAATGACATTGCTAAAGGGAGAGCGTTAAAACCAGTAGCTTTTGTATATGTTCCTGATAACTTTCCATTTAGTGAATTAATCCCAATGATAAACATTTTAAATAAAACAACCGTATTTGTATTATAAATAACATATCTTGGCAAAGGAACAGCTTATGCTTTTGTATTGAGATAAGTATAAACTTAGATCTGGTATGTAAATTCAGGTTTTGAAACTGTATTTGCATCACATGAGACAAACCTTTAAATTAAGGCGACTTGGCCTTATGGATAGAGTTTTCTGAACACAGGTAATAGAAATTGGAATATATTTACTTAATTTTGAAAACACCTTGCATGATTAGTTTTCTTTTGTGCTTTTGCAAAGCGTAGCACAACATAAAAACCTAGATTCAGGCCATCTAGTCTGCTCATTTTTCCTGCTGGAAAAACTCCAAACTTTATTTGGTCTTTGGTTTTGTCTTGCATTCTTGTTTAAATTCCTACAGTGTAATAAGCTCTACCTCTTTTACTGAAAGGTTCAGGGCCAGAGGGTTTAACTACCATTTGCTCAGTAATTGTATTTGGAGTTTTAGAAATTATATTGCTGCAAAATGCTAGTCTTTCATATTCTCATATTCATTGACCATGTTCAGTAATAATCTTCACTTGTAAAACGGCTTTTAGTCATTAGTCTCGTGTCTGGCACCTCAATGCTTAATGTAGTGATAAATTGGAAGGCTTACCATTTATTTATGGATAAGGAAAATTGATATATTCATGTCAAGAAACAATGGAATTTTTAGTAGAAGGTGGGATACGTTTTATTGGACCAACATAGAAAAGGATGTAAAGGGCTTAAGCTTTCCTATGTAGTCCCAATTAAATATTAAACCTTTGAACATTCAACAATGTTATTATGAGATTATTTTCTTTACTGCTTCAACTGTTTAAATGTTTACATCAGTTTGGTCTAATTTGATTATTTATTTGAGTCTCGGCATTCTTTAAATGATTTCATACAGGTTGAAAGCCTTACAGCTGCACGAAATGCATCCCAAGGAAATACTGAACCATCTGATGCCATTCGTGTAGTAAATGCTGTTTTGACACAAATAGATCAGATAAAACGGTAAGCGGTTGAAATCCAGGAAAGCTTGCGTTTTTGAATTGGTCATGCTTAAATAATTATACCTGCCTATTAAACATTTGCGGTCCTATGTCGGAATATATCCGACCCAAATATTTTATAGCTTGTGGTTCAATGTTGGATTTCCTAGTGACCACTAGATGTCGCTATTATAAGTAAGAATTAGTCAGACTGTTATAACAAAGTGATTCTGATGTGATTTTAGTGGTGAAGATGATTATAACCCCGGTAATTAAAGTAATTCGGATTCAAGTGACACAGAAAATGAAAATATATGGTTTTAGAATAGTATTTATTAATTGCTTTGTAGTTATAAGAAAATATAACTGTGTTGTATAATTTTATTTTTCCAAAAATTAAATTATACCTGCTTGGTGCACATAGAAAATATATTGGACAGCAAAGGGTTAATAGTCTAAGACACCCTCAAAATACACCCAGTAAACTGCCCCCCCACATCCATATGTAATCTGAGTCAATGTAACGGTTGTCAGTCTGGAGTCCTATTTTTACTTTGATTCTTTATATGTCTAAAATCCTAAATCCACAATCACAAAGTAGGGTAAAATTTGTAATCATTTGATATCTATTCACATTAATACATTAGACAAATCAGTTTTTATCTTTAAAAACTGTGAAATTGCCATTTGAATGCCATATGAATATCCAATTCCCATGCCATTTGCTGATAAATTTGCAATATATTTCAGGTAACATCCTAGCACACATGATTTATAGTTTTATAGTCTTTTAGCGATTCACATCTGATGCTAATCTTGTTACTATGGTTCTGTTAGTGCTTCTACTAGTGCTCTTGCAAGGGCATTTGAAGAAGGACATTTTCTGAAATACCTTTTTGTAATCAAAGGATTTTAGTAAACCAATTTGAGGACAAATTGTTCTCCTGAGTGCTGAAAATCCCAGCTCCAAATTTCAGTGAAGTTGAAGTTGGGAGCAGTACACTGACGTTTTCTGAAATGAGGTAATTTTCATCCAAAATAAGATCAAAAGTGGCCACACTATCAGAAGAGCAGTATGTAATGTGTGGCCTTCATGGGAGAGTTGCAGTCTCTAAACCATTTCTAGACATTTAGGATGGGCCAAACAAACCAGAAATTTCACAGTAGATTAAATTAGTCATTAAGGTAAATGGTCATAACATATTACGATTTGGACTTTCATTGTGTACTAAAATATATTTTACTTTGTGTATAAAATCAAGCACGTGTACAGACATCTCCATAGACAAACACTGGCAGTAGAATGGTTTATACTGAAGGAGCTGAGAGATTTAAACTGTTTAACTGCCTAGAAGGCCAAGACATTCTAAACAATGTTGGCATCCTTTAATTTAGCCATGATTCCCAGGCGACGTTTTTAACTTGGAAAACTTTATATATATATTTTTTTTGGCAGACGTTTAGCTTTTCATTAGTATCTAACTGGAGGTGAATTTTACATCGTATGATAAAATCCTTATGTCTTAAATCCTAAAAAATATTATAAATCAATCAAAATGCATAAGGTTAGTTCAAATGGTTTTTTTTTTGTTTTTTTTTTAAATTACAACATCCTGTGAGTGATAAGTAGTAAAACTAATATAAAATGTGAACTTAACAGTATATATTTACTGAACATCTACGGCTATAAAACAAGCTTATGATTTTTTATATTAACACTAGAGCTGCAACAACTAATCGATAAAATCGATAATAATCGATAATGAAATTCGTTGCCAACGAATTTCATTATCGATTAGTTGAATCGATTATTATCGATTATAAAATGAGGGTTTTTTTCAGAGCAAACGCTCTGAAAAATCCCCCTCATTATATAATCCGTTTCAGTGACTCACCGTCTCACAGCAGCAGCTCCTACTTACTCCCCCTCCCTGTAATCACCGTGACAACTGGCCCCGCCCCTTCCTTCTCTAGGCCAGAACCACATGGCTGTGACACTCATCTAACTGTAAGTATATATATATATATATAGATATA
>VKOC01035624.1:0-10918 GCA_009364415.1 Spea multiplicata | reverse complement strand
CACTATTCACACACACTAACACCTGTCCATTCACACACACTAACACCAGTCCATACACCAGATTATTCACACACACTAACACCTGTCCATACACCAGGTTATTCACACACACTTAATAAGAACACCTTCTGCCCAGTAAAACATCTCCTAGGCACCCAAACCCTGCCGACCAGGCATGTTGAAGATTTCATCAGCATGGACCAAGTTGTGATACCGAAATTGCCTTTCCCAGTGTTGCACAAGGGCCTTAGTCTCACCATAGTCATAAGGAGCCCATTATATGCTTATTTAGCAAATCTGCCACGTATTAAAAGCTATAAAGGAAAATAATTGTGAACATTGAAAAACCATCTCAAGTGAAACGGCCGCGATGCAAAGATTATTAAAATGTGCTACACGCTGTGGAGTGTTATTCACACGCATGTGTGTGTTACCGCTGTATGTCTATTGCTTGTTGAACATTTCAGGATATTTACCACGGTGTCTGTTTAAAACCCATATCATAACCCAATATTCAACCTGCGCTGAACGACCAGAAGAAAAATTTCTCTGTACTCTTTCTTAAAAAGCAATTAATATATCGGCCCTTCCCCCAGCGATTAAATAACCTTCGGGATGTGAAGCTTGTGCTGAATCTGCATTAACTGGCATTTAGCGGGTTAAATGTATCCGAGTTCTGAATGCGAGTCTTCACAATGGCTTCTATTAATATTATTTATAAGAGATAAGAGTCACGCTCCTCAGGGCTCCCCGGGCACAATGGGACCGACTTGAAAGGCCTCCCGGCGGGTGGCCTCCCCCATGTGGAGAAGTCATATTACTACACTCCCCACCCCACCACTAGAGAGCTGGCATCACCCGCGGTGCTCCTCGCTCGCTCGCGCGGCTGCCGTACAATGGGAATAACGAGTCATTATTCTAATAAATAAATTCATTTGTCTGCTCCGCTTGCTGTGCTAATCCCAGAGGAAGTTTCTGTGTGGAAACGTCTCGCGTCCTTCATCGCTCCGTGCCTCTGGTGGGATTAAATTCCAATTTAAACTGCTCAGTCCCGGTGGGGACCACATTCTCCCTCGTGCTGCCGCTATTAAAAGTATAAAACTATATTAAGTTCAGAAAACTATAAAGTGGGGAATCTGTTGAGTGAACAAATGAGTGGGAAAAGGATCAGGTATTGGGGGCCCGGACCCATTAAATGGTTCTTTTCCCGGTACCAGCGCCCTGGGTAGTATCCGTTGGGATGGGACAGGTAGAAACGGGTGACAAGACGGGCCGATGGGGGCCGATCTGCCGGCAGGTTCTGGGTTTATGTATTTTATCCACGAGGCCTTTACTAAAGGTCATTTGCTTAGGCCAGCCCGACAAGCCATGGATCCACTAAAATTCTATGCTTCTTAACTCCGAGGTCCTGTCTCTTTTGCCGATTCCCATCCTCTGCTTGAGATCTCTCGCTGTCTTTCGGTCGGCTTCCAGTGTCTGTCTCATTTTTACATTTTTCTCTCCATCTCGGTGTTTTTACTTGAATAGGATCCATGGCTCGCCGACAAACCACACCCCCCCCCCCCCTGCCGAGACAGCTGAGAGTGGCCCCTGAGCAGGTCAACCACATTCTGGGTAATAAATCCCACACTTGTCAGGAGTGTGGATGTTGGGCATATATCACACACTCTTGAAATGGGGCAAGTGTCAGGGGCCAAGGGGCCTCAGGAAATCCTTAACAGTCAGATCTTCTAGCAGTTTGCCCAACAATGAATGATGACTCGGGGGGGGTTACTAGAAATGGTTAAAAAAGAGACTGAAAATCCTTGCCAAGAGGGCTGGCGCTGGGAATTCTGTCCGTCTCGGTAATAATGGGCAGCGCTTCACTTTTTACTTATAACTAAAACACTATTCTCCCCAAAAGAACCTTTTTCAGGCCCCAGGTAATTCCAAACTATTGCACAGAGGCTTCAGACAGAATTAATCGGACGGAGGGCAAGTCGTACTGCATACTGCCCTTTCCGTATAACGCTCACTCTGGCCATTTTACCCTCTGCCGCTGACTATATGTGCACCCGCTCCCTACGGACTGTAAGCTCTTTGGCGCCATCAGCTCCTTTCCGAATGTAAAAGAAGTAATGGTATTTTTTGTGAAGTTTGGGGAAAAAGTGATTACATTTTTGGAATCCCCTCCATGAGAATTAGATCCAAACTGATCATTCAATTTTTTCCAGCGTAACAATTGACAATGTGCGTCTGGCGGCAGGTAAGATGGTTTCAGGGTTTAAGCTTCGTAATTTCGCTTTATCAGGTAAAACTGGAAGTACCGGCAGCTCTTTCCTACAGAAGCAAAGCCCTGGAGCTGCTGGGTGATACTTGCTACTCTTGTACAGTCAGATCCGTGCATTCTAATAAGATCCGTGTGCGAGAGACGCATGAGGTGCCCTTGGGAAGAAGTGCATGAAGAAGATAAACAAGGGGAGGGATAATTTCATTACATCGGGGTCACCTTGAGGCTCGGGGCCCGTCAGCCGCACGTTCTTACTAAGGAGAAAATTCACAGCGTCTTTGGACACAGCTTTAAAGGGTTCCTGCTGGAATCGCTTATTTCTGATGAAATATGTTTATTCCGGCCCCCGTGGCCCTCATCCTCTAGGTGTCTTTTACTCTGCACACAGCTTTTGGGCGCAGAGAGGTTTTATTCTCTGCGTGTAAATGTACTCACGTTCTTAGTGAACACGTAATTTGTATGAGCGCATTAAAAATTTAACAAGCCCCATGCGGCGACGTCAGCGCCCGTTCTAAAGAGCTTCGGGTCGTTCTTGCATTAGGGGCAATTAGATTATTTGCGTTTCTGACGTATGTCTGTTCTCTGATTCTCCAATCTGCCGGCCGGGCGCCGGATCCCGCTGAGGACTTCAGAAATTACGCATTCTCCCTTATTTCTGGGACAGGCTACGGCGCCGCGTTCTCCTGCGGGGCCAGGCCTGGGAGCCTCTCATCTTCAGGCTGTGGCTTTTCCATGTAGCTCCACTGAACTTTCTAGGGATCTTCTGCCATCTTATTACCAGTAGGAATTGGGATCTTGGCATCCAGAGTCCTCTTCTTGGAACAGAACATTCAGCGAACTCCACGCTCATGAAGCCTTGCGGTGCAGAGGAAGCCCCAGAGCTGAAGATCTCGGAGACGGGCGTCTTGGTTTTGTTAACGTTTCAGTTGCATTAATCCAGATAATTACCATCTTATCTGAAATGGATGTGATAACCCGCAGGGGGACATGAAGCTCTGTGAGATTTTGGGTCTGTAATAAGACATTTGGGGGGTATTAATAAAAAAAATCACCAAACACAGCACAGGTTTTGGATTGAAATGTCTGGTGTTTCAGGCCGGACAATAATTCTCTTCTTCCTAGTAATCTGTGTAAATACCACCCAGAGGCGCATCACACAGAACGGACGGGTTATTCCAGATAGAAACTGGCCAAAATGCCAATTAATTCCCCCCCAGTGGCAGCTCCAGGGGTTATTTCCATGTTATGGGACCTCCAGCTCCTTCCAGGAAAGTCTCCTTCACCCTTAAAGCAGATGAAAGAAACCTTCTATTTAGAAAAGTAATGGGAAGCGATGACATCATACCTCAGAGGCCTCTAGCTCCCATATTTGCAGCCATATTAAATTATTTCAGAAGTCAAGTTACCATGGAAACATCTCATCGCTTTTAAAACAAGTTCGGCAAATACTTTGATGTGGAGTAAATTGAGTTATTTGATGCTGATCGGCGAAAAGGAAGAGAACGATTTATGTGACCGCGTAGTAATGACATCACCTGTCATGCGCTCCTCAAATCGTTCATTTTGTAGATTCTGCCCTCTATATACCCTGGGTATCAATGTCAGGAGGGACTCAGCAGAGAGAGAGGCCCGGTTATTGATGGGAATGAAAGGCGCTTTGCTTCTGGCAGATTAGAGGGGTCTCTGTAACGAGCTGGAAGCAGAAATTAGCAGCTCGTTATCCTGCAGAGTCAGACCCATTCATCTCATTCAGATTCTGCCCACGCCGCGCGTTCTGCTCCAGAACATCACAAATACAGCACGGCTTCCCAACAATACTACAAAACCCCTTCCTTCCCGAACCTGAAGGGGTTAAAGCTCCTCCAGGGCACCAGAGCCTCAGCAAAAATCCTGTTCCCCCAAACTGCATCTCCTGGGTCCTGCCGGGTTCATTGGATGCCCTGATTACACAGAAAAGGTAAATTTAATGGATCCAAACAGGTCACACGGTAACACACACTGCGTTCCTCCCATGCTTAGATGTGTTAGTGGTTCATGTGAGCGGCCGGTCCCTAGGAGAGTGCAGGGCCCAGGGACTGTGTTAGTGGATGGGCTGGGGGGGGGTGGGGGTAACTGCGCGGTTAAACTTCAATAACAGGTGGCCCTGTGTGGGGTCTTGGGGATGCGGTTGGTGCAGAATCTCCATGATGTCCCTACAATCATTATTACACTTGTAGGACGTCGGGTTTCCTTTGGTCTAATTACTCTTAAAGTGGATTTCTTGGCTATAATTGGACAGTAATGGCCGAGACTTCGCTCTCTGTGTGTATTCTTATTATCTCCATAATGGGAAGGAATGAGAGGAGAATGATTACCATGTAAACCCGCATTACACGATGTGGAGGGGCTGAGCAGCTCCCCACATGGTCAGAAAGTTCTAGATTTCTGCTCCAACGTTCCCACATCATCATCATTACTGAAAAATGGGAAAAGTCACAATCTACATATTTGGCGGCTCTTAAATGTATAAACCCCCCTCCTCCAAAGGGAAGCTATGCGGAACCGAGCAGAAGAGTTGGGTTTAACTTCAGGACCTTTGTCCCCAATCCCTGACGGTCTCCGGATTCTGAACACTCTGTAATTAGCAGGACATGATGGCGTCCATGCGGTGCATAATAAGAGTAAGCGGTGGGACATACGGATGGGCTCTTCGCTCTGCCAGTAGGGGAAGGGTATTTAATAATGATTATCATGGAGCTCTGCCGTCACCTCATCTTTATGTCTCACCATCTCTTCTCCATCAGACATGCAGGACAAGACCAGAGATTTGGTTGGCAGATCACAGTTAATGAGGCTGAAAGTCCATCAAGTTCAATCATTCCACAAACCCATATCCGCTGATCCAGAAGAAGTTACCAAACTGGGACAGTAACGGGATCTCAAAGGGAAAAAATTTCTTCTGGACTCCAAGGCAGCCGGACTCCCCTCAGATCAGCGCCATCTTATCTCCTTTTACGCGGGATAACTCGGCATGCATTTCATATCCCGAAAAACACCCAAATGTTTATTGAATTGACCGACTTGAGATGGCAAGCAGTGAAAAGAAAAACGTTGGTGAGCTAAGCTAGTCCGAGGCTCAAATAATACAAATGTAACATGAGGCCTACCAAGGCCAGCTTGTCTCTAACTTTTTAGGGTGAGAAGCACAGTTTTTGGTTTTTTTTACTTCAGTTGGCGTCTATTCTGCAATGTAAACACCTGACAGTAACGAGATTGTCTCCATGTTTAAGTCAAAAGCTTCTTTCTCCGAATCTTAAGGGATGCCCACATGGTATCTGGAAGGGACAATTTATAGAGAGATCTCCACAAAGATCTCAGTATTGACCTTGAACATATCTGTAAAGCTTTATCAAATCCCACAGACGTCTTTTCTCCAGAGAAAACAATCCCGATTTAGACAGCCTTTCTTCACAGCTGAAACTTGGCGGTCGGTCCTTTAATCATTTTTGCAGCCCTTCTCTGCACTCTATTTCCGGAATGAAAGGAGCATTTCTGAAGAAGGGCATCGGAATCCTCCTCACTCAACGTGTGACTCCTGCTCCTCATTCAGTGTCCAATTCTGGCTCTTCTTCCTCCTCACTTACTGTCTGACCCCAGCTCATCTTTCCCACTCCACACCTGACTCCTCCTCACTCAGGTTCTGACCCCAGCTCCTCCCTTTTGACTCTTGCACTCCTCCTCACTCCACGTCTTACTCCCACTCTTCCTTACTCAGCTTTTGATTCCAGCACCTCCTCCTCACTCCATGCCTAACTCGCGCTCCTCTTTACTCCGCGCCTAACTCAACACTTCTCTTCTTCTGACTCTCGCTTCTCCTCATTCTGCGTCCCATTCCAGCTGCCCCTCCTCACTCCGCATCTGGTTTAAGCTGCTCCTCCTCACTCCACATCTTACTCCAGGTGTCTCACCACGTGTCATGGAGCGAGTGATCTATTGGAATACATGTGAAGTTCAGTAGAAGCTGCCTCACCTGACTCTGCCCGTCCTTCATCCAGAAGGCCCTAATTGAATTTTCATTCGAGCGGCAGCTCGTCCTGTGACAGGTAATAGTTTATGATTTGTAGAGAAGAGGCTTTGAGCGTGGAGTTTGCCAGAACTCGCTCTGCCGTCTCTGCACTCGCGCTGCCGTCTCTGTATTTGCATTTTTATGTCCTGTTGCCTTTTTTTGTTTGTTTGTTTCTGCTGCCACCTGTCAGGACTTGGCCGGTGTTACCCCTGCAAGAGAAGCGAACCTTCCCTTCATTTCCAGGGAGCAGGAACCCCTAGGACATCCACAACCTCCTCAACCCTTTCCTGCACGCTCTGGGTTAGGTCGCTACCACGCCGGTTCTGCTAATTCATCCGTCGGATCTCTTGGGCCGCTGAAAGTAATGACGGATTCTATTCACAAAGACAATGGACGACAGCCACGTTCTAAATAACCACCTCGATCAACTGGCTGCTGCCCAGTCTACAGAAAGTGCTTAGTTACTGGTCAGTGAATGCTTGACGCAGCATTACGAATGTGGAAAAGGTTTAAAACATCGTAACTGATCACGGTGGCCCTAGCTCTTTATTGGCCCTAAAAGAAAACATTTACTGAATTTCATACAAATATAGAATTCGACTGAGAGCTCATCGGGTGATCATGTCTGCACAATTTATTACATTGAAAGTAAGAAATTCAGACATTGCGATGACCCTGCACCACGTCTATGAGGGTCCCTCCCAGTGACCAGGGCCCCATAATCCATTAGGGGCCCTAAGCAGTTGCTTGTTGTTCTACTGTGGCAGTGCTACCTTTATATATATAACACTTTATATTTAACAGAAGATAACAGGGACCTACAAGGTTTATTTAAATTGGATTTGTGATCATTGAAGATAAATCACGGACCCCAGCTCGAAGCCGGAGACCCCTGGGCTGGGGGATTATAGGTGCTGGAGGCTGGATTGTTTCTGTAATCACCGGTTATACGTGGGATACGTGTAATCACAATCTTCAGTTTCCTCCGCTGTACATGGGTCAATTACGGCAGCACTTAATTAAATGTAAATGGTAATGCGGTGCAGCCCGGAGTGTGGAGCTCTAGAACGGTGTGTGCAAGCAGATAAAAAGCTTATTATCTCAGCTACAGACCCAGTGCAGCTTCTCTCTAAATAACCCTGTGATGTATACAACACTGAACCACTGATATCATACATGACATGGCCCCCACCGGACAGTTAATGCAAAATAGTCCCCCACACGCTTGTCAGGTAACACAGACCACCGCCAACCCGGCAGGTTTGTGTGTGTGTGTATGGTGTTAGTATGAGTGTGTCAGGGTTGTATGTATAAGTAAGTATATGGTGTTAGAACAAGTTTGCGTGTTAGTATGTGCGTGTGTGTTAGTTACAGGGTACAGGGGATCATATACAGCCTTCTTTTCCCTACAGGCATCTAGGTCAGCACAAAAGTCTCCTCTCTGCACTACCTGGGGTAGTCCGTGTACGAGCAATGCATGGGCAAGGGCAGATAGAGACCCCCAGCGCACACGCACCGTATTTCTTTTTTGGAAACCTCGTACATTAATGGTCCTGGCTGTGGCCGTGCCGCACTCCTCACGAGGTCTGCAGTCCTGATACATGCGCGATATAAATGACGAGTTCATATATTTCATTAAAGCTCATGGGGAACTGGGTGAAAAGTGCAGGGAAGTCCCAGGGAATGCACTCATCACGCAGTCAGCCTGAAATTATTAGTGACCCGCAGTAAACAAGATGGTGGAAAATATCCGCTTGATGGTGATGGAGCCGTTAAACAAGCAGCTTTGTCATCGTTTGGGCTAATTGGTTACTGCATTTCCGTCAATAATAATAATCTTTTTCCAATGCTGCTCCTGATAAATATACATCGAGAGGAGTGACAGCTGACGTGGGGCTCCCAGCGTTAAACCCACCGACATTTCTCGACATTGTGGTAAAGCTGGATGCGTGGCCCATTTTAACCTGTTCTTGTTCATGTATCAGAGTATGTTGTTCTCCTGGGCACAAAGGGTTAACTGCTCACAATTAAGGATCTGTCACATTGTGGTCGCATCTGGATCGCTGACGCCGATGAAAATAATAATTAAATAAATAAAAAATTAATGGTGCCGCAGGGCAGACACCTGGGGCGGCAGAACCTGGGGGCCATATTTCTGCAAGACATTTCCCAAATTAATATTATATGGACCCGCGTGCCACGCGTGAACCCGGGATTTCAGTGGCTCCACTACAGACAAAACGTACAATGAAGAAATGGGGGGTGAGGAGGGCCTTGCACACAGGAGCTGACAATGTAGAAGGGGGGCAAAGTGCAAATGTTTGTGGACGACATGTAGCTAGAGTATTTGGCACCCGGGGGGACCTGTGTCCCCCCCCACACACACACACAAAAAATGAATGTTGACAAGTTTATTTCAAATATTTAACAATTATGTCAACTGTAAAAAATAGAAATCTGGAAAAATAAATTAATTTAAATAAATAACATTTGCTGAACAGATATGGTGCAGCGTAATTCCCACCACTATCCACTGAGCCAGACATTGACCGTAGCGCAGCATAACCCCTATTACTAGAAACTAAGGCAGGCATTAATGTGGTAGGCCTCTCCCCCCTAAAACAGCGAGCCTGTGCCACCTCTGCCCCTGAAGCAGCCTGCCTGTGCCACTTCTGCCCCCAATCAGCCTACCCATGCCACTTCTGCCCCCTAATCAGCCTGCCTGTGCCACCTCTGCCCCTGCCATGCTGCCCTAACAGCCTGCCTGTGCCACCTCTGCCCCCTAACCAGCCTGCCTGTGCCAGCCTCTGCCCCCCTAACCAGCCTGCCTGTGCCACCTCCGCCCCCTAATCAGCCTGCCTGTGCCACTTCTGCCTCTAAACAGTAACTTACTACTCACTACTAACTTAGTAACTTACTACTCACTAACTTAGTAACTTAACTCATTCACTCACTCACTCACTCACTCACTCACTAACATTCATTCACCCACTCACTCTCCCTCCCTCACCCCCTTTACCTCTTTTGCAGATTTCACTGGTTCGGGGGCCGGCCGAGCATCACCGGGGGCCGTGTAGACGTCTATGCTTCTAACTTAGACCCGCAGCTTACTGCTGTGGCGCCCGCGCGCTGTGTGAGGAAACTCTTTCCCCGCCCACATTTCTGCTGCCCCTGCGCGGGAAAGAGTTTCCTCATACAGTAAGCGGCGGGTCCGCGTAACCGCGTTAGGCGGCCGTCACCGGGCACCCCCCTGATGAGTGGCAGCCGGGGCTCACCGCCCCTTCAGCTACGCTACTGGGACCAGGCGCCTGCCGGTATCCGGGTGTGAATAAATAATATTACTGGGTATATGGACTGACTGACAGAGGGGTAACTGGGTGGGGGCATCTAACAGCAGGAGAGAGGCTGGGAAAGGTGAGCCAGGGGTAGGTGGTAGGAGGTGATGAGGGTGTAAATAAGACGTTTAGGAAGGGGTGAAAGCAGGCAATGTTTCTAACATGTAGGGGGCAGTTTTAGGGAAGAGACTAAATGTAAGGGGTTAATGACTGTAAGGAACATTAGATTAGTGCAGATTGAAGATGTTAGGGGGAGGGGGTAAGATGAGAGGGTTTAGGGGGCAGGTGGTTCTTTTTATTTTTTAGGCGGCTGTATTTATTTAATACTCTGAAATAAGACAAGCATTTGGTCCGAAGTGTATGGCGGCGTTCGCTGAGAGCCGCCGCTTGCCCACCTGGCGCAGGGTCGCGTCCTGACGTTCCCCGCCGCGTTTCGCATTGTTCACTGGGTTTATCTGGAAGTGGAATCCGGTTTGAATTGAATCTGGAATAATGAGAACCGGGCCGGGAAACCTGCGACGTGTAATTGGATTCATTATGGTTTCCATATGTTTAAGGATCCTTATCTTCAGCTCGTGGGAGTTTTTTTCCACGTGTCGGGCTCCACAAGGACACGATTATTAACAAGCGCTTGACTCGTGATGCGCGATCTAATCGCGTATTTCTTCCCTGTAGCGAGCTGCGCGAGATGATTCTGTTTTGATTGAATAAACCTACAGGCTTTGCATGTAAATGGCGAGCCGCTTCCTTTAACGCCCCTCGTGGGGTCGAATTCAACCAGAATATTAAATTCAATTTTATCCGGGGAACTCCAAGCCGGATTCCGAGTCCCTTCATACCACGAGTGATAATCAGTGTATTGCCGTCAGAGCTGACAATCATGGATGTTCAGATTAGAATGTGCAAGCAGGCATTATTCCACCGAGGTTCATCAGAATGCGCGTGGTTTGTAATATTCCTCTGGGGTTTATCAGAATGCGCGTGGTTTGTATTATTCAGGCTGAGTTCATCCGAATGCGCGTGGTTTGTGAATATCCTCTGGGGTTTATCAGAATGCGCGTCGTTTGTATGTATTCAGCTGAGTTCATCAGAATGCGCGGTGATTTGTATTATTCCGCTGAGGTTCACAGAGCTCGTGTTTGTAATAATTTCCTCGGGGTTTATCAGGAATGCGCGTGGTTTGTATTATTCAGCTGAGGTTCATCAGAATGCGCGTGATTTGTATTATTCCGCTGGGATTCATCAGAATGCGCGTGGTTTGTATTATTC